>LPNX011067258.1:0-28368 GCA_001517045.1 Pseudotsuga menziesii
TAAAAGGATTATTTTATACGTTCTATATATTTATCTCTTGTATTTTTTTTGCCAAGCGTTGGTATTTTATCACATTCTATTATTGTTCTTTGTAATCCTGTAGTTAAGTACATTACATAAGGCCTCCACAACAATAATAAAATTTGGAACCTTATTATGAAAAATTGACAACAATGAATTGATTATAGAGCCGTCGCTTAAGCGACACTTAGGAGAATAGACGTCGCTTAAGCGACACTTAGGATGATAAAAATTTTAGCGCCGTCGCTTAAGCGACACTTAGGAGAATTGCCATCGCTTAAGCGACATGTATGCCCACCATTTCAAAAAAAAATTTAATCTTTCTGATTTTTGGCACTGTTAAAATAAAAAATCCACGCGCCGTCGGAAAAAACCGTCGGATTTTGGATCGAAATGTACTAGTGCTAGTTTCATTGGAATTGATGGAAAAAGATCACTTTATGGGAAATTGGAATGATCTGTAAATAATACTTTAATTGGTTGTAGATGCATGATTAAATATGTTGTTAATATTTGTAGGTTTATCTTGGGTTTAATGGCATGTTTACAAGTTTATTTTGTGCAAGACTAGTTGCTTATATTGGAAAACTAGTTAACTAGTCTTGTGGAATCTCTTTCGTAATTACCATGATCAATTATTGTAATTTTGGTGATTAGGCCTTATTTACATGGAATTAGGTGTTATTAATCCACTGGTATTGATGATCTATGGTTATTAAACAAATGAAATTGTGTTAAGTGCCGTCAAGTGTGCATTAAGTGCCATTAAGTATTGTAATCATAACACTAATTACTAGTTAATCATGATTAAGAGTAAATGGATTTTAGAGGTGGAATTTATGTATGATTCGACTTGGAATCAATATGTTATGTTGTTAAAATGTGTTAGTAATATTACCCATCCCTTGGATCAGTTTTTGGAATATTTATTGAATTTATTGGTAATTAAACAGATTTTATTTTAATTAAATCATGAAAAAATGAATTTAAATGTTTATTTGACTACTATGTTGTGCTAAAATGATCTAATTAACTTCATAGAGATAATTATATGTCCTTGAGACCCTTTGATAGCCTCGAGGGACATTGCAGGTGGTACAAAAACTATGGTTACAACATTACAGACATTACGGGTGGTATCAAAGTTGTGGTTACAACAATGTGGCTATTGTGTCTATTGGTCACTTTAAATTTACTTGCTTGAATAAAATTTAAGTGTTTCCTACATGAAATTTAATTATGAAAGTGTTGCTATATTTGTGAAATATGAAAATTTATTTGTTATTTTGAATATCTGGAAGGTGTTTGAAAATAATCATATCCTTTTATCCATTTTGGTTAGTTATTTATTTCAAAAATTGAAGACTAATATATATGCTTTGTTTCTTCTTAACTAGAAAATTATTTATTATTTGAGAAAATAAATAAATCTGATAATGGAATGCTAACAAAACTTAGACTTAACACATTCCAGCTCACAATAAATAATTTAACCCAATAAGACCCCGTAGAGAAAACAATAGAGGATGGAAGTTAAATAGTCTGTTAGCTCTCAAAATGTGCCCTCGGTTGTAAAAGGGTAAATCCCAAGGTAACCCAAAAACCAAGATTTAGGAAAGAAAGTTGGCTTCTTTCTCTCCAGAGAGGGATCTCTCAAAAATTGTTTTCACAAGGCCAGATATATGACCAATAAATGAATTTTAGATTGTTGTTGGTTGAAACAAGGCAAGTAAAAATTGGGCATGGAATAAAAAATGATTGTAACAACCATAGTTCTATTAAATGAAAATTTTAACAAAGGAAATATAGCTATCTCGTTACAATCAAAATGCTTTGGTATGGTGATTATAGAAGAAATGAAGAACATCCCATTAATGTGGGCATCTAATTAGGATGAATCCAACATTAAATTTAGATTAACATGTTTGCGAATGTTTGAAATCAATAGACAAAGCATATGATTATGTATTTTGTACTATTAAAAACTCATTTCAAACATGAAAGGGAAAACATTATGGAAGTAAATAACAAGAAACACATTCACACGAGAAGGGAAAGTATATACTGCAACAAAGACAACACATGAATCTCTGCAAAAGGACAACTTCGGCTCTATGATTTTATTAAAAGATAGATCTCAAAATACAATGCTGAATTCTCGCTGGTTCCAACCCTTTTTCATTATAAAACTGGTTATTATAAAAAATCGCTCCATGAGTTGAATAACTAACTTCTAAAAAATAGGAAATAACCTCCTTTTACATATGTCATCTACATTTCTCAACTAATAACTATTTTGAAAAATAAACCAAACTCCTATTTAACTAGTCTTCATAAATAATCTTTGACAATATTCAATAATTGTCATGCATGTAGCTTGTACTTGGATCTTCAATACTTCTCGACCAATTTCCATTAATCAACAGATGGTAGGTCTAGGCTGGCCATTTATTTTTCCAGCACTCTTAGCTCCACATGGTCTCTGTATGAAAAATATGGCAAGCATGCCAACGTGGCTCTAAAGGAAAATAGCTTTCAAATCATCTTCTAACTTATCCACTATTACCTTTCCCGACAGTAATTGTTGCATATTTGCAAACTTTTTGTGATATGACCTGCATTTAATCAAATGATCATGATATTCTTTTTGGGAAAGCATTCTACCTTTCTCTTCCTAGAAGAAAGGCAGTGCCTTCTTAAATAATGGATCAACCATGTCCTTAAACAACTTCACTTGATGTGTCATGATCTCAATCTTTGCTTCAACAATGTCTAAGTGCTGGTGTTTATTCACGACCTTCCTTCCCTAAGTAATAATGGAAATTATATCTTTCATGTTAGCTACTTTCAATTCATATTATGGAAAACCATTCAGAAAATCAATAGTGTTGTTAACAGTCTCTATGGGCTTCTTATTTAACCTCTCTTTCACTGCTATTACACTTTTCCTGGTGGATTGCATTACAATTTATTTGTCCAAAATATAGTCTAGGTAAGGTCTCAATTTGGCTGGTTTAGATATAAGTACATCCCAGATGATGTGCTTGACCCCTTGTATAGGAAATTGCCATGTCACTTGTTTCATAAGCTTGTCATTTTTATCTAAAAAATCTTTACATTTTCTTTCCCAGGATTTCCTCTCTTCTTCTCTTTTCAAAGCCAAATTCTCCAAATTATTATTTTGGTTCTTCAATCTAGTTATCTCCAAATCTCTCAGGATAGCCTGATACATAGCTTGTACAACAGAGTTTGTATTAACTTGTGCAGGAGGTGAAATAATTTACAACTCGGGTTCTTTACCCTTTTCATTCACTTCCTCCTCCATTTCTGATTGTTTTTTTTTCAAATCTTTTTCATTCTCAACTAAGAGACTCATATCTCTTTCCCACTATTTATTTTCTTCGTCCAATTTCAAGAGCTTGGCTTTACAATCATTTAACAGTTTCCTTGTCTTTTTCCAACTCAATAAGATCTGTAACTTGTATGAGTTGGGTAGCTGGAATTTTCAACTTCTTTTTAAGGAGTTGGATAGTGCATCTTTTTCATTCAGAAGCTTTTGAGTAGATGCTCCCTTGTCAGCTTCATTATCAACAGTTAGTAAGTCACCTTGAAGTTTCTTCATTTGTTGTTGATGTGCTTTGTTTTCAATCCTCTCCTGCCTCAACTGGTTTTCCACTTTACTCTTAGAAGATTGTAGTCTGGACACCTTCAAAGTGGCCTTGAGTATGTCACTATAGATCACCTCCCCAACCTATTTGTGAAAATGAATCATATCAAGAGTTGGAATGTTTTCTATATTCATCCTCATTTCAACAACTTTGTTTTTAGTTGATATTTCCATGTTCAAGGTATTTTGAGTGTGATCTTTGATAGTCACCAAGGGTACATCTTTACTGGATATTTTCCTAACATCTTCAAATATTCATTTGAAGCCACATGTTTGTCATATCTATACTTGTCAAATAACTCAGCTCAGGTTTTGAACTGAGAAGTGGATACTTTAGGTGTGTCAAAGAAGTCATACTCCTTGATTTCAAAGGCCATTCCTTTGAATTTCATGTGCTTCTTCGTGCCTTTGACATATTCTACATGTACTATCTATAATGTTTCTTCGATCTTCTATTTATTTGGTGTATTAGCAGTGTCTTCTTCTTTTGTATACATAGCACCAGAGAAGTCTCTCTTGTTGGTCCTTTCAGAGTGTCTTTTTATGGGTGAAATATTCTCAACCGATGGAACAATACTTGAAGGATATGGTTGTGTTGAACTGGCATCCTTCATTGATGAAGTGGAACCCTACTACATATCATCATCCCTCTGTGTCTCATGAGGACAATCCATCCACTTGGCTCTCTCGGCCATACCTGCAATTTCATGATGTTCAAAATGTTTATTTTTGTTCACCTATATTCTGATGGATATAATATGGCGGGGATCATAATTAACCGTTTAATCATTCTGAAATTTCATTTCCTTCAAAATTTCCACCACTAGCAAAGCATCCCTGCTCTTTATGATGAATGGGACAATTACCCATGGAAATTTAATCTCAGATGATTTCTTAATATTAATAAAGTGTTCATTCTCAACAATAAGCTTCCACCTAATCAAATCTAAGGAAAATATTCTGGGAGTCAAGAAAGCTGGAAAGACATATGGTGGGTGAGCAAATCCATATACTCTTATTACAGTCCCTTCTTCCATTAAAAACCAATTTGCAATCCTTTTTTCTGGGGAAAACTGTAATATTTCCTTCATAAGAGGTAGCACACTAGGAAAATTCTGTTTGAAAAATGTTTTGTATACCTCAAACATCAGAAAATTCATATACTTGCTAAAATTCTTGCTCATTTCATCCATGAGAACCAATTCTAGGAATTGCAGGTTCTCCACATTAAAGAATAGAAACACCTTCACCAAATAGGATTGAAATATGAAAAACCTGGTACTGTGGACGTTCACTAAATGGGGTGGATACTCTCAGCTAGGATCTCATTAAATTTAATACAATGGGACTGACCTAACTCAATAGAATCAACTGGACCAATACTTACTCTGAACAACAAACTCATCAAAGTCCCAATAACATACCTATCAGTTTCTAAACCTAGAAACTGACTCATCATAGAAATGGCAGATTGTGTTTCATCAGTAAACAAAATTGAACCAACAGGAAAGGATTGGTTTTGTAAGGAGACATCTGGTTTGAAACAGGTATTGAAAAAAGCTTGCTTTCATTCTACAGTAGCTTCTTTGAATGCTTCAATTAGGATTTCTTCACTAAAATCTTTAGATATCTAGGTAAAGGTAGTTGGAATGGAGAATGTGTCTTGTATTATTAATGAATTGACAGGACATAGGATTTTATACTTAGCCACGTCCATAATCACCCTCTCAGAAAAAGAGTAATTGCAAGCGCACTAGTCAATAAACTCTGGGAAGTTTAGGGTTTTTTCAGTACTGAAAAGATGGAAATGAGAGCGGAAAATTCCATGGAAATCGGTTTCCTATTCTTTGAGGACATTTAACTTGCTTTTCAACAAATATATTGAACTAACAGACAAGATAGTACCAAAAACTTCACACTCCTTGTCTTCAAATACCTCCTCAATTTTCTGATATTCCAACACTTGAGCCTCCATTCCTTTTACACTTTCCATGTGTAAATAAATTTGGGTAAGATAAAAAGGCCTACCTGGTTGCTTGACAAGTGGAAAAAATATCTTTTTGAGTTGGATTATTCCGCACAATCGTGAGCTATTGTTTTCCAATGCAAATACAGACAAACAAACCAAATCCATGTGCTTTTCTCTTATATTATTTTATTCCCTTATTTTCCATGCAACTTATTCAACTAGGTTCATTCTTGTCCTTGGATATATCTCCTTTCATACTTATTCATTGATCTTGATCATCATTTACCCATATACTTCTTACTCTCGCTATATTGCTCATCCTTATCTCTCTTATAACTCCCTGTAGCGGAGCTGATTTCAACCGTATATTTACATCTCATTTACTTTCCACCATAGATCTCTTCATTGTTTTAGCATCACAAGTTTAGCTCATAACTAACTTACACCTTGATTCGACAGATTAAAACTCAACCCTTGATCTCATTTTTAGCAAATCTCCATCGTCGATCGAATTCTCCTTTTAATATTTCACTCAGTATTATCTCCACAATAAGTGTGTATCTTCTCCCAACGGAGTGATTTTACACCATAGATCTATACCTCCTTAGATATTAGCCATTCTTCCTCAATTCCCTTTAATTGATTCCGCTGAGACTCCCTTCAATTTATCTTGTGCACGTTATCTCAAAGGAATCAATCATGACAATAGATATCGGATTTGATTAAGTACACACCATTGATTATGAGGGTGCTTTAACCAATTTTACTAGCTTCCCAAACTTTTTTACCCGTGCATCTTCCATCAGTGGAATGATTTTGGGCCTTTGATCTAGATTGGGATTTCATCATGACCATTGAAACATGTGTCTTGTACCACATTCCGCTCATTTGAAAACTTTTTCCTTCCACACAAGTTCACCCAAAAAAATGAATATGGGTTGTCAATATTATTTCACTTTTAATATCAAACCTCAATTTGTGATGATCCTACCAAATTATGCTGGTCATCAAAATTATTTCCTCCGCGCATGTTCTTCCAATGGAATTCATATCAACCGTTGATCTTACCCTGATTCAGATATTCATCGTCGATCATCCCTGATTGGAAAATTTGATCCTCATGTGCATATCTCATCGGTGGAATCTCTATTCACCGTAGATCTGATATCCCCTGTTCATCGAACCTCCAATTTATGTTTCCTTTTAATCCACTCCACTAGCGGCTGATTTTATATCTTCCTCGCATCTTTTCCTAGCGGATTCACCTGCAACCGTTGATCTTCTTTTCTGTAGATCTACACCATCGCATCCTTCTATGATATAACTCCAGGGCTGAATTTCCATATGAACTTAATTTCTAAGGTTAAATTTAATATTTCCTTCATGTACATGATTTTTACATTTAGAAATAATCCCCTTCTAATAAATTAAAATCCCTTATACATACCTTCAGGTCATATGATAAATTTTAGATATTACCTTATACCTTCTATGCTCCAACCCTTTCCTAACTGCTAACCAAAAATGGTGCTAACAACTGGCTCCAACTAGGGATGTTATCCTCCCTGCAAGGTAGAAAAGAACCCATAGACCAGTGCCTATCCTCTTTCTTACAAAACTCAACAAATATTTTTCTTTTCGATAAAAATATAAAATAGAATGGCTACCCTTCAATATCTTAGGGCGTTCTCTCTGGGATTCAAATATTTTAGCTCACCATCTGTACTGATTTAAAAAATAAATATATGCAATCTATGGTACAAAAATTACCCTCCACCTCTATGACAGGCAATGCTTTAGAAATATTCCATTGACAGGGACTCCTTTTAGTTGAACCCCATCTTGATGCTGCAAAATAAATGAATTATCTCTCCTGTATGATGCAATGATGCAGTATGGACCTACCCACATATGATCAAATTCTCCATGCTTTTACTCTCTAGGTGCATCCCATTTCAATACCAAGTCATCAATGTGAAATTTTTCCTCCTTCACTTTTCTATCAAAAGTATTCTTTAGCTTCTCCTGATGCACAAGTGTTTTTTCATAAACTTAATCCCTCATTTCATTCAACTCTATAATTTGATTAATCCTCCTCTGCATGTGATTTTTCTCATCCTCCTGTTCTTGCAACAGTTTCATGATAGGAAGACCCAAATATGCTAGAAAAACTACTTCAACTCCATAAACAAACTAAAAAGGAGACATCCCAATTGCTCTTTTAGTACTAATCCTATATGCCCACAAAGCATATTTCAGCTCTGTATGCCAAGATATTTTATTTTGTTCCAGCAACTTCTTAATTATCCTTACCAATCTCTTGTTGTAAGATTCTGCAAGTCCACTCCCTTGTGGATAATAGGCAGTGGAATGATTCAAATTAATGTGATACTTATGAAAAAAACTTACCATTTTTTTTATTTAAAGGGAACTGCATTATCTGTCACAATCCTCCTTGGACACCCAAAACTTGACAAAATATTGTTCTCTAAAGAATCCATGATGACAACATCAGTGTCTCTCCTAGTTGGTATAGCTTCAATCCATTTAGTGAAATAAACTGTTGATGTTATAATCCACCTATGTTGACCTGAAGAATTTGGGACGTTGATTTCCCCAATGAAATATAGCCCCCATTTCTGAAAGGGTTCCTTAGATGAAATTGGATTAAGAGGAAATGGGGCCAACCTTATTTTTCCTAAAAAAATATGACATTATGGAGATGTAGTGATTTATTTATAAATGTCAGAAAAAATAGAAGGCCATTAAAAACCAACTCTCAAAATATTGTTAGCTATCACCTTCCAAGAGTGATGTTCTCCACAATCCCCTTGATGAAATTCCTTCATTGTTTGATGCACCTCATTCTCCAATAAGAAATTTATCAAAACACCATAAGTATCCTTCTAGTACAAATATGATTCATAATACAAATTTTTGCAGCCTTTAATTTAACAGATATGGATCTTGTTTTACTCAATCTTGCAGGAGCCTGCAAGTTTTTCAATACATATATGATATCACTGTACCATGTAGAAAGAGAGAAATCCACCAATACTGCATCAAATTGATTTGAATAATTGGACAAGAAGTTGATTTGCAGAGAGTCACAATCAGAGTCTTCCATTATCTTAGCAAGCCCCTATCCCTTGAACAACTTTGTAGGCTTGATTTCAATATCATACTCCAACACGACAGCAATCCACTTAACCCTATTACCTTCTAGATATGGTTGAGTGAGGATACTCTTTACTACATTACTTGGGACATATGCAACAATATGAGAATGAATAATATATACTCTAAAATCTTTCAAATATTTCACCAAGCATAGGCTTTTTTTCCATAATATCATACTTAAGCTCTCCATCCCTTAGCACCTTGCTGAAGAAAGCAATAGGCTACTCTGCATTTTGACTATTCTTCTATAGTAGAACTCCAACAATAGTATGCTTAGATGCATAAGAGAATAACAAGAAATCTTTAGTAAAATATGGACTTACTAAAACTTAGGATTCAATGATGGCCCTTTTAATATATCTAAAGGACTTTCTAGCATCCACTGTCCATTTTCTCTCATTTTCTTTCTTCAGTATATTTGTAATGTTTCTCAGAATTTCAGCAAAACTTGGGATGAATCTCCTAAGAAAATTTACCTACCCAATAAATGACTACACTTCTTTCTTACTCCTGGGCTCTTCAACCTTCAAAATAGCATTGACTCTTGCTAGATCAATTCTAATTCCTTCTTTAGAAGTAATGTGTCCTAACAACTTTCCCTCTTTCAATGCAAAATTCGAATTCCTATGATTGAGTGAGATTCCATACTTTCTGTACTTCAGAAATACCTTCTCCAAATGCTTAAGATGATCCCTGTCAGACTTAGAATAAACATTTTTATCATCCATATAAACCACTACAAACCTATCCTTTTCTTTGGAAAAGGCAATATCCATGGCTCTTTGGAATGTGTCTCCTGCATTCATCAACCCAAAATGCATATTGGCATACATAATAGCACCCCATGGTGTAGTGAAAGGAAGTTTGTATTGGTCCTCTGGAAGGACTTTTACTTGATTATATCCAGAGAAACTATCCATGGTAGAAATTCTATCTTCCCCTACCACTTTATGCAGAACATGGTCCATTTTGGGTAAAGGATAGTTTCCTTTTAATGATACTTTGTTCAGATTCTGAAATCTACTCAAAGTTTGATCTCGCCATTGTTTTTCCTAACAGATACTAAGTTAGATACCCACTTAGAAAATCTCAGAGTAACACTAATTTTACCATTGAACACTTTGTTCACTTCCTTTTCAATTAGGGATAGCAACGTTCGATTGATTCTTCTCAACTTTTGTCTAAATGGCTTTTCTATAGGTTTGATTGGAATAGTGTGTTGTATGATAGAAGTATCATACTCCTTAAAATATTCATAACTCCAGGAAAATACATCTATATATTTCTTCATTAAATTTCTGTATTCTTCTTTTTCTTTTGCAGGAATTTTTTTGGACAGTTTCACAATTTCGGGTGATTCTTCAGTACCTATTTTCTGCTCTTCAACATCATTCTCAATAGGATGAACTTTAGGATCCTTTTCAACATCATTTTGATCAAATATTTTTTCTAGGGGAATCAAACCTTTTGGAATATAATTACTTTTTAAATGGATTATATATTCCCCCCTATCTTATTTTTCAACTTTTTATTTTCAATATCTTCTTTTCCGGAATGTACATAATCTTGGAATTTTTCTAAGTTCTTATTCTCTATGTCTATACGATTATTTACAAACTCATTCGACATCTCCAAAAATATTTTAATATGCATATCATCATAAAAAACTGTCAATATTTGTAATTGTCGGGTATAGAAAGCTTGTTTACAACTTGGACTTTATACTTCTTTTGAGAATAAATGAGAGTTTTAAAATTACCAGCAGGCATAACTAAAGAATCATCTACCTAATTTTCTATTCTAGGGACCACTCTGATTTTATGTTATGTAAAATAATTTCCAAACATGTCCCAGAATTCGTTCTTGTAGGCCCTCATTCTAGGATGTTTTGTCTGGTAACTATAATTCACCTGATTCACCACAAGTTATGAATCCCCAAATGCCTATATTTTCTTTTCTCCCAAATATTTCGAAGCATGTAAACCCAACACCAGAGATTCATACTTGACCACATTATTCATACATTCAAAAGTCAGTTTATAAGAGTAAGCCTTAAAATATCTATTTGGAGAAATAATCCAAACACCAGCACCATCCCCTTCTTTACTTATGGACCCATGTTGTAATCTCACATATCACGAAGGGTTACCAATAATACACATTTAAAAGAATAAAGACATATCAGAGACAAGAGATAATAACACAGATGTAGGAATAACAGATTATATTATAATAGAAAAGTCCATACAATACACAGAACTGAACCTCATTCTCATTTGGCTCAACAACCTAATATATATGATTTACAAAACAATTACAAATAACTACCTGTCAGTTCTGTCAACCGACACGAACTTAGGTGGCTGACCTAATCTCTAATTAGTCGATCGATCGACTTAGTCGGCTAGTCGACTTAGTTGGCTAGTCGACTAGCTCCTCCAACATCTCCCCCACGAACAAAATTGTTCTTCGTCCCGAAGAAACAGGGGAGGTACTAAAAAATTCTTTGGCTGTCTACAATAGTTATTTCTTTATTTATACTTTTATGGGCTGTGAAGTCTGATAGTTGGTCTTTTTTGTACACAGACTTCCACAATTGCTTCTGCTATCACTGCCAGCTGATGTTGAAATTTCGTCCAACTTTGCAGTACTTTTTGGATGTCGATGGTTAATGTTGTAAGGCTTGACAGTGTTGAAATCTTCTCTTGAATAGAAAGGTCTGCTATCCTTTCCATGTCGGGACCCAAAAAATGGTCTTTTTCTTCTGTCGTCTCCAGAATTCGTTTCATTTGCAGATAGATGATGTCTAATTTGTCTAAGCTCGGAATTGCCTGTTGCACCCACTGGTGTGCTTGTTGCTCGAGCTTCTGTAGTTTGTTTGTTTCAAGCACGATTTGATTTTCAATGGTGCTTCTAAGTGATTCTTTCATGCTTTTCCTCTTCTCCAGTGCTTGGATTTCTTGTCGGGTCTGTCGGGTTTACTGGAAGACTTGCCCATAATAAGCAGGCCAGTCCCATAGTACTCCTTCTGTGATGACCGACTCCTCCATGTGATATTGAAGCACTTTGTAAGCTTCAGAGAAGGCTATGTGCTGCTGCATCAATAGTCGAGTTGTTTCTTCTTTTTACTCTTCCCTTGTGTTTTGCATCTATGTCTGTAGTGCTGACACCACGCTTTCAAACAATTGATATGCTTTCTCTAGCGGCTTGTCGGTGTCGACCTCTGCTTGTCCTGGTAACACAGACTGTGCAATGTTTTAGCATTTGTTTAGGAACTTGACTTGTTCCCTTTCATTGTCGTCGAGCTCCTTGCATATATTCTGGCTCCTTGTCTTTGCTTTGATGGTTAGGGTTTCCAAGAGTTGTCCCAACTCTCCATCCCTCAGTTTTGTTGCGTCGACTGCAGTGGTCGACCCAAGTTGGCTGATGTGAACCATTATCGCTTGTGGTTGATGGTCCCTCTTCTTTCTATCTCTCTTTCTCTTATGCTTTTGCTCTGCTTTTTGATGTACTTGTGTACCTGTAAGAGTCAAAATTTTCAGCAATGGGTTGTCTGGTTGCCGGTCTATAGTGGTTAGGGGAACTTCTGGTTGGGGCTAAGGTATGAGTGCTGCTGCTGGTTGTGTATTTGGGGGATTTTGTATAGAGGTTCCAGATACAGATGTTGTTGGTACTGATGGTTGCTGCAGAGGTGGTTCAGCTGCAAATGGTTTGGCTACAGGTTCTAGGTTGGGGGGTGGTGGTGGTGATGGTGAATGGTCAGGTGTGATTGGAGTGGTGGGTATGTGTTCGGGTGTTGGATCGTCGATTTGTGGGGGTGAACCTTTCGGTATATCAGAGAACAGTTCATTGATTTCTCTATTTATTTCTTCCATGTTCTCTTCTTCCTCATTTCCTGTCGGATCATTGGCTGGTGGAGGGGGTTCAAGGTCGGTTGGGATGAAGGATGAGGTCCGACTTGCGACGACTTGAGCTGTCCTATCGGGGTTCCTCACAAATGTGGATGTTATTACTCCCACAGACCTCAGTTTTTGGGGTATTCGGCTAGGTTGTGAAGGAGCAGGATTTCGTGACCCACCAGTTTCAAATAGAGGCATTTTGGTGGTGATATTTTTGCATAGAGGTGAGTAACTCAGGTAGTTTTTCAATGTACACCTGGAAGTCTCTGTCTCAGTCGAACCTCTCCTTCAGGGTGTCCGGCATAGCATTCTTGGATATGTCAACCAAGCTTATTGAGGGGATCTCTGGAAGTGTTTCTTGCATGATTCTGGTCGGGAATGGGGGTGGGGGTGTAGACACTAGATCAACAACATTTTTGGTCGTTGAGGTATTTGTGCTCTTTTCCTTCTTTGGCCAACCTTGCTGTGCTCCTGCTTCAACAAATTTTTGGAACTGTGCCTCCACTGAAATTTTTCTTGTTGTGGTGTCTTCTATGATGTTGACTGCCATGGCTGCTAATTTGTCTTCATCTTCTGATGATTCTTCGATGATAAGCTTGCGCTTCCCCTTCCCCTGTTTATGTTCCTAAATTTTTCTCCTTTTCCTTGAAGCTGTTATTTCCTTTGATAGATTACGGATGTTTTCTTTGGTTATAACATACTCAGGGTTCTTAATTTCCATGTCATCCCCTGGTACTTTTCCTCCCCCTTGTTGTTGAGTTGGGATGATGCTTTCTTTAGCTGGATTGGTTACCTGTTGTTCTGTATGTGCCCCTTCCCTTTGGGCTGTTGGCGGTGTGATTATAATTTACAGTCGACTGGTGTCTTCTGCTGGTGTTTCCTCTGACACGAATGTGCTGATGTATAACCGGAGTTCATAATATTCTTCTTTTTCTTGGTTTGTTAGTGGCTCCTCCATTTCTAGGGTTGCCTCCTTGGCCTTTGCTGGTATCGACAGTTTTGTGCCATACTGTCGAGCTAGCTCCTGAAAGATCTCTTTGATTATTGGATAGTAGTCGAGAGTCTTTTCTTTTGCCTTGGTGCCCTGCATGTACCAAACCGTTGTATGGTCAAGTTATAGCTGTATGTGCGTGGTTTTGGGAAGACTTTGTCGGATGTTCTGGGGCACCCTCCTTCTTGTCGCCTAGATTTTAAGCTGTTGGAACTAGTTTTCCAACAGAACCTTGTCATTTGCCAGTTCCTTCATTGTTTCGGTCTGGGCGAATGGTTTGAATCTCCACATATGGAATCTTGTGGGTTCTTGAAACTTCTTGTCCTTGACAAGGCATATGTATTACATCACTATCCATATTATAAGGGACGGGAACCTTATAATCCCTCCCAACTCTTGGCATTTTTTGCAGATGCCTTTGAACATGTCGATGACATACTCAGTCCATCTGTAGATTTTCCCTGTGTCAGCAATGGTATCCACTTCCTTTAGCATTTCTAGTTTTAGGTCGCTTCCTCGACCTGTGGGTGTAAGCTCGGTCGCTATGATTTTAGCCATAATTTGTGGTGTTCGAGCTTGTATCTGGCTAATCATTAGCCCTTTTGAGTTTTTGCCTGATGGTGATCTAGTTAGTTTCTCTAATAGACCTTATTTTATGTCGACTGGTATTGGGTCACCTTGGTTGGATAAACCAGTCAATTTGTATATTACTTCGCCAGAGATATCGACTAGCCTGTCGAAGTAGAATTTTCCGTTGTGGTATCGGCTTATGATGAATTTAACTGCTATTTCCTTCATACCTCCGAAGCTTGCCATGAACGGTGTGTTCATGTAGTTCATGATAGTACTGTGGTTTATCTTCTCTGCGGCTGGTGTTGGTTTCTTCTCGACATAGGCCCATTCCTTGATCTAGGCCCATGTTTTCTCCCAAGAGGTCTCTTGAACCTTGGCGTTCTTTATGTTCCTCAGCCTCCACATTAATGGGGTCTCAGCAGTTTGTAGTTCCTTAGTCTTGGCTGCGGCTCTGGTTTGTTTTGGTGCCATTTTGTCAGTTCTTTGTTCAAATTTTCTTAGAGTTTCTTGGTTCTCGGTTTTCTATTTGCTAAGTGTCTCTCTTCGTTCAAAATACTGTAAATGATCCTCTTCTAGTCCAATATTTATAGGTGATGCATTTGACATTTTTGTCAATGGGTGTATTAATGGCGGACGTGATGGTCCAGCACAATCACTTGAGTTTGTGTTAATGGTGATTTGATTTTGGCGCTTGTAGTCATGAAGGCGTGATGTGACTTTCAGGGTCATTGGTCAATGTCGATCCTGTAAACGATCGATGGTGGTATGTTGGTGGGTGTAATGTCGGCTGTCGAAACGTTGATTTCCTGTCATCCTGGGTGATGGATATTGGTTCTGTTTTTCTTTTTGTATTTTTTCAGATTTTTATAGTTTTTGTCTAACCGTTATGGTTGTTATATGCTTTTTTTTTTGAACTTGTTTTAGTTTTTGTACCGCTTTAGTCGGGCACCATGAACAAGTTTCTGAAATACTATGCCTTGTAATGTCCTTAGTCGGATTGATCCGTTGGCATGAATCTCTTCGACAACGTAGGGCCCCATCCATTCTGTATGTAGCTTTTTGGGCTTCCCTTTTACTTGACTATATTATAGTAATGCAAGGTCCCCTACTGACAAGTTTCTGTTTTTTATGTTGTGTTCGTGCCATTCCTTTTGTTGTTGTTTCTGTATTTCTTGATGTTGTAAAGCGATCAGTCGGTGTTCTTCAAGCTTAGTTAATTGCATCAGTCGGTCCTTCCTTCCTTGTTCGACATTGACATGTAAAATCTCTGTGATAATAGGTGTCTGTTATCGAAAGTGTAGTGGAACTACTGCTTCTTGTCCATAAACTAGTCGAAACATTGTTTGGTCGGTTGAGCACTTGTATGCTGTTCTGTATGCCCATAGTACTGCAGGTATCTTTTCATCCCAATCGTCTTTGTCGGTGTTACATATTTTTGTTAGGCCTTTTGTTAATGTTTTATTAAATGTTTCAATTTCTCCATTCGACCGAGGGTGATAAGCTGTACTTTGTCGGTGGTCGATTTTGAACTGGTCTGTCAGTGCCTTGATCACAACAAAATTTCAACCCAAAATCCAACACCTTGCATGTTTGAAATTTGACACTTCTCTATCGCATTTTCGACACATACACTCTTTTTTGCTATCGATGGCATAACGTCAGATCTTCGATATTCTACTTGTTGTGGGTCGAAGATCCAACACACCATTGCATCGCATATTTGACCATTTTTCCTTCCAAAGTGCCAATAAAAAATTGCACAAACCATCAGAAATTCGACATCCTTCGATCCTTGAAGCCTCGACCTTCCGACGGACAGAAGTGTCGAAGGAATGGCGATGCCATAGGTGTTTTTATCCAGAGAGTGTCGAAAATCTGACGCTATCCGACACTTGAAGCATCGGCAATCCGACACTGGAAGAGTCGGCTTTCCGACAGGAAAAGGGTCAGTGGCATGGTGACCACATCGGATATTCGACGCAGACCGACACTTAAACTGTCAGTTGTCCGACGGGCTGAAGCGTCAGAGTCATGACACCACTTTCGAACAGTGTCACCGAAGTGTCGAAAAAATGTCGAAAAAGTGATGCTTGTTGGTATTTTAAAAAAAAAAATCGAAAGATTTCACTTAGTTATAGCGATTTGATAATAAGTGTGGGCTAGGGAGTTGGTGGCTTATAGAGGAACTTCCTCTAGCAAATCGTTCAACCTTCCCGTAGGATAAAATGTTTTACGTTAAAGCAGGCTCCTCCCAGGCACAACAATGATTTTGCATATGGTCCCTCAAGACAATGATTTGTCATGCATGTGGGCTCGGGATTTGGTGATTTGAGCAGTAATTTCCTTCCCCAGCAAAGTCTATTGTCCTTCCAAACTAAATCGTCATCATGCATCATGCACAAAAATTTTCTTCTACTAAGCTCACATAACTATTTAACTCTGTATGGCGAGTCCATATTGGATGTTCATTGATTTTTTTACTTGTCTTTGCTTCCAAAAGGAATCGTTGTGTGTGTTGGTGTCTATCTTCTATCAAAGACAACAAGCTACCTTCCCAAAGCTAAATCACTATGTATCCTTGCTCAACTACCTTTCAAAGATAGTGATTTCTTCTGATGTTACTTAGACAGCAAAATAGTGACAAGTGCATCCCTGGGAGTGGCAGGAAATTACTAGTCCTAGAATGCCAATTATCAATATTTTACCCCCACATGGTTTCAACCTAGATTTTGACCACTAAAGGAAACTTGTTTGGACCAGACATTGGTGAGTTGACAAGTAGCTCAGATGATCGAGTAGAGGTTAATATGTGGAGTGTGTCAAAGGGATCAAACAGAGAGTCTTTACATTCAAAATTGTCAGACATTTTGGGAGATGAGTTTGAGAATACAAGTGAGAACAAACCTGAGTTTGAGAATACAAGAAAGAAGAATCAGCAAGTTTCTAAACAGTTAGTGATGGATTTGAGAGAAAACACTAAAGAGCTACCAATTTTATCAAATTTCTCTGAGCAACATGGTTCATTGTTTGCGGTCAATTCCTCCTAAGTCATGGATTGCAGGCTTGCAGAAAACAAGTATGTTGAGTATGTTCCCATGATTGGGGCTTGTTCCAGTAATGGTACCTCACCATTATTCTGAGATTTTTCCCTGTATAAAAGACAGCTGTTAGAATTGACCTTGACTAAACTATCTTAAATGATGTTTCATATAAAACCCAAAAAAAAGTAAAAACAATACTACTAAGTTTAAACTTGCAATACCTTACTCTCTTGCAGAAGGTGTTGATGTCCTTGTCCAAGGTATCGAGAAGACTAATAGCTTGTATAACCATGTTATCCACTCTATTAACATTAAATTTCACATTGGCTCTGCTGTAGCTGTGCCCAAGACCCAATTGAGCCTTCTCCAAGTCTATGTGATTCAAGATATGTGATTTCAACTCAAAGGAAGACAAGCTTTCTAAATTTACTTTGTTGTTACAGAAGGGTACCTAAAGCAAACAAGAATTTAGAAAAGTCACTTCCTATCTGATTCATAAAAGACTTGTACTAACAACCACTTAATGGCATATTAGCTCGGAGTCATAGCTAAGGGATGTAGACACTGGTTATGCTCGTCTTGTTGTATTGCTGGTTTAGATATGGACTCTTTTGATGATTCTGTATTGATGACAAATTGAGTATCCTAGAGAATACGTAAGGAAGAATTTTAATAGTTTTCTTAAATTTCTTTGTTTTTGAATGATGGATGACAAAATAGTATCCAGCACACTTGAGTCCTCATAGGACTAGTCAAATGTATATTTTTATTTATTCCTTGGGAATATCAAATATAGTGATTTTCAAAACACATCTTAGAGAACAAAGAAATCATGGATCTGATATAAATCTAAGTTAATTTAATAAATATGATTCATGAGTCCTAACTAAATAATTAAAAGACACTTATGGGAAATTGACCTCAACTTGACAGCTGTTAGAATTGACCCTGACTGAACTATCCTAAATGTTGTTTCATATAAAACCCTCAAAAAAGTAAAAACAATACTAAGTTTAAACTTGCAATACCTTACTCTCATGCAGAAGGTGTTCATGATGTCCTTGTCCAAGGTTTCGAGAAGACTAATAGCCTGTATAACCATGTTATCCACTCTATTGACATTGAATTTCACATTGGCTTTGCTGTAGCTGTGCTCAAGACCCAATTGAGCCTTCTCCAAGTCTATGTGATTCAATTACAGAACTTTGTTTACTCATTTTTGCATGATTCCTCAATGTCAAAACTAAATATCCATTTAGTTGATGCTATGACCCATTTTGCTCCAAACCAAGCTGGGATTACTACATATCAGCACTATGTACATCAATCAATTACAGTTACCTAGGATATGTATGAACAGAATTAGTCATGCACATGCAAAAATATTATAAATGGGCAAATAGAAGAAAACAATGTGGCTTAGACATTCCTTAATTTCTATACTCAGATTTATAATATGATCACACTTTGTCTCTTAGGAGACAAGTCACTAACGAAACAATGGACATACCTGAGAGAGAGAGAGATAGGTAGTTGTAGGGAAGAGTGAGTCAAATATAGACCACAAGGTCATGGATCAATACTGTCAACCTCAAAACATATATAAAAAACAAAAAAATCTATTTGCATTTGCAGCAGCTCTCGACCCAACAACTCTCCACCCACAAAACTCAAAATCCCTAATCGGGGTTCTACACCCAGCTTGTTGAGATTCAAACCAGATTCAATTAATTTTTTTAGGCCTTTCTGGCCACAAACAACTGCACCTAACTGGACTAAATTTTTAACAGCTACACTTATTGCCTCATCGCTTGGGGCTTGAGGTCCAAATTCCACTCAGCGGCATCCATCCACAGTTTCTATATTGACCAAAGAAACATCTTATCCCACTGGCCTGCAACCAACAAATACAGCAGAGACAACAATTTACCTTCCCAAAGCTAAATCACTATGTATCCTTGCTCAACTGCCTTTCAAAGACAACAATTCCCTCTGCTGTTACTTAGATAGAAAAATAGTGACAAGTGGATCCCTGGGAGAGACTGGCAATGCAAGAAAAACATTGATCTCCCTTATAACCCAATTTATCCAAATTTATCATGCATTTCCTTTGTAATTTATTATATAGGCTTTCCATTTTTATGCTTTGTGTTGCTATTGTGTTTTCTACAGGCTGGGAGCATGAGTTTTTAGCATCCAATCCTTTTGTAGCTAGTGAATCCCTTTATATTCCTGGAGAGATGGCAATAGAGCTTTTATGAAAGATTTATTTATAAGAATACCAATGATCAGTGGGTCAATGCTTTGATGCAGTGAATGGAGTCTATGAAAGCTTTGGCTTCTAAAACAAATAGATATTGAAGTCGAGATATCTCATGGTCTAATAATAAAGTATTTACCGGAAGAAGAGAAACTCTATAAGGCTTCACAATTGCCTTTTACTACAAGCAAACATAATGTTCTATTATAACCAGCATCGGTGGCTAAGTATTAAGCACAACGATTACCATCTAACTACTTTGTATTAGCTATTATGCACGGGGCAAGGAATGCCTTATTGTCTATGACTTCGTACAAAGAGGCAATCTTTAAGAGGGCCTTCATATTGAAGAGCATAAACCAATGATTCCATATAAATACTGGTTTACAATGGCTGTGGAGTTGCAGGAGCATTAGATTGGCCCACTTTTGACAAGCAAAATGAAGCCCATGAAAAAGTTGATGACAAAAATAAATTGTATGTTTTTTCAAAGTTTTTGCTTAAAACTCCTACTCTAGCTTTGTTAATGCATTCTAATGATATAGGCTTGCCTATGGATTCACAGGGGAAACTTATATAATATATTACTATTTCTTCTTTGGATTTATGGTTAAATGATGGGTGAATTCTAGGGTTTCATGCACATGCAAGATTGATGATAGAATTGTTGGAAGAACACAAGCACAAGGAGGATCTCGGGTTTTCTTGGTTGCTCCATTGGTAAAGTTTGGTGAAATTATGCTTCTATGGATTGAATGGTGGTTGTAATGCTGTGTTTTCTCTGAATTAGGGCTTTTTACCAGCTTTTGTCAACTTTTACATGTTATAAAACATCCTCTTGAAGGATTTTTCTCTTGTTTGTCCTTAGATCTCTGAATTTTTCCCTAATTAGGATCCTCCAACAAACCCTAGAGGTAAGTATAGTCGTATTTCATGTGTAAATATACGCATTTACATGATTAGTGTAGTGTTAGATTAGATATGTGTTTTTATAAACTAGAAGACCTTAGAAATTTATAAAATTCAATAATCCAAAAATAACAACAATTTTCAAATTATAAGCCACCCCCAAATTTTGGTCTGCCTATTTAGCCATAGATCCTCCAGTGTGTCACCTATCTTCTTGTCTACATCCACGAACTTGAGAAGCAACCTAAAAAAACCAATCAAAAGTTAGAGCTAGGGTTTCATACTTGACATGTTTAAGGGGTTGGGATAATTTGGCCTTGATAAAAGGTTACTTTATGCCTTACAGCAACCCCATTTAATTATTTAGTAGGGAAATTTAGGGACTCTTTCATTACTGATCAGTGTTACTATCGTTTCTATCCCTAAAACCTATCAAAAAGACCTGCAAAATCAACCAAGTTAGGGTCATATTTGAGTTATGGGAAATCTCAACAATATAATTGAATTATTCATTCCAAAAGCATTCTTTTCAGGCTAAGGAGTACTTGTATAAACCCTTAAAAGGATGGTTAACTCAGTTGGTAATTCATGTTGATATACCAATGTGTATAATGGGGTGAAAAGTTACAATGGAAACTGAAAATACCAATGTGTACCATGCCCAACTCACAACCTATAGGGATAAGCACAAATATAAACATAGGTTTACCACTGCACAATCAACCATTAAAGTTGAACAAGATATGAGATTAATAAACAAATTACAAAACTACTAGAGAAAGATAAACTGGGGCAGATAACAATATACTCATGCGGAATAATAGGGAAACAATGCTTCAGATACCATTTTCCTCACAAGTCTATCTAGCTTTTTCTGTCTTTTGACCTTTCATATTTCCATCAAACTCAAATGCCTATAAAATTTCTTGTAATAAAATGCCTACATTTAATTTTGTTGCCCTAGCTATATGGTATTGGTAAAGTATTACCAAGGGGCCAGTTATCACGATAAATCAAAATATTTAAGGTAACTGTTTATATCAGATATAACAAAGTTCACCTCTATGTATGGTAATATTCATCAACAACTAAATGTATGTGTGTGCACATGCATAAATACCCAATACACAGCTCAATCAAACAAAATAAAACATATTTATACCTTGATTTCTGGATCTTCACAGTGTCTTCTTATGCTTTACCTTTCAAAACATCATTCAACATACTTCATTTTTTGTCCTGTTGCAATAGTTTCATGTTAGGACCCATCAAATATATTTATGTTTGTTTATGAAAATAACAAAACCAATCTAAATAAATACATTTCTATTACAATGTAAATTACAATACTATTCAACTATCCAAGTAAATTAATTGTTAAGAATATATCACCTGATAAAACATGGATAACCAAAAATACTATGTATATAAGGCCATCGATCTAATCAAAACTCCATTTCTTGCCTCTTAACTATGGAAATGTTTCTCAATGCTATCTGTAACAAGTTCCAATGGAGGAGCTAAATAGAAATAGTGAAAATTACACAGTAAAAATATAGAAATAGATGTTTTTAAATGTATTCTTTCTTACAATTCATTAAGCTCCTCTCTGTTTCAAGAATAATTTAATATTCTCTACTAAATAGGACCAACCACATGAAGGTGGAATCTCTTATGGCCCCTCCCCCCCCTCACATCACTCTCAACTCCCCAAACCCAATTCCTATACTTGCAAATAACAATTTATTTCACTATTTCACAATACAAATAACAATGCATCTACAATGCAAATTATTTCACTCAATAGTTGAAAAATGCTTTCATTAAATCATTATTTAAAACATTCATTAAACCATTCAATCATTCAACAGCTGAAAAAACCATTCATTAAACCATTCAATCATTCAACAGCTGAAAAAACCATTCATTAACTCATTCATTAAAACATTAATTTAGTCAATGGCAGAAAAAAAATATCAGTAAACAATTCAGTAAAGCATTCATTCATGAAACAGAGGAAAAAAGCATTAATTTTTTTTTTATAAATAAGAATTACTCAAAATTTGTTTATTCACTTCCTTTTTACTTTTCTTCTCTTTAAATATTTAGTTAGAGTCACATCTTCGGGAATCTGATCATCGGTATCCCTACTAGTCTGCTCGCAATGTTGAACTTCAAGCGAGGGGCGATGAATTTCTGCAATAATGTCAAAATATTTCATTAATATATTTATGTTTTGATAAATACGAGTAATTCATTTAAACAACATTAGGAATGTGTGTTTTTACCTGCCATGTGCACATCAACATGTTAAACATTATATCGTACTGGCCCAACTTGATCCGTGTTATGATCTGCAACTACATGCTCTATAGTTGAATTGTGTAGAATTAGAATTAATGTTCATCATTTCAATGGTCTATAAAAAATAGTAGCACATTAATAAATTCATTACCAGGATGAGAAGCATGATCTTCGTTTGGTTGGTCATGTACTACATCCTCGACATGAACGGGATCATTACTTTCCTGCACAAAAAGGAATAAATAATTTATGTTAGTTTATTTATAAGGAACAAATTGCATGAGAATTAATAAATTATCATTAAACTATACAGTTTTCACATACCTGGGCACTAGATGGATCAACAAAAGATCGTGCAGTATTCATAGACAAGCTTCTCTGGTGTTCAACAACAGCGTCAAAGCCATGTTCGAAGCCAAGCTTCATGTAATCTGCACTGGGAAATTCTTTGAACCATTCGGCCTTCATATTTGCATGATGCAATTAATTTTAAATCCTTTTCTCAGAACAAAACAAAAATAATAATCTGTATGATATTTGGATGCGGATTCGGGTTTTGCGATACTTACATATTGGGCCACCAAGTTGGAGTAACCACCAGGCCCAAGCTTGTGTTGGCCAATTTTTTCAATTCTTGCCTTTATGGCCTTAGATGTGTCTGAGAGCCTAATTAAGTTTTTAAATACATTAGTCGATGTACCAAAATTGATATAAAAACTATTAATAATAAGGATTACCACTACATTTTGGAATGTATTGCATACCTCCCTGTTCCACCTGGTGGTATCTTTCCTGGTTTTCTCAGGCCCTTATCTTTTCCATCTTCCACCAGGGCTTTCCACTCCATATATGGAATCATTGGAGGGCGCTCACACCTAGGGTTCTTTTCTAGGTGAACCCTATATTGGTCCCGGACAATCTTTAGATGTTTTCCAGCCTTCTGTAGTACCTTCGATGTATCAAATGTATCTTTTCCGAATAGACTAACCAAGCGATTAGTCAAATCATCCTTTAAATATTTTGGATGCTTGTTCCACATTGTGCAGATGGTGGGCCCAAATATCTCCAAGGCAAAATCATTCATGTGTTTATAAAATATATCATTTCCCATAAAACATTATTGCCATCATTAGTCAACATTAGAAAATATTATCGGTATATTGGACACAAATTATAAAAAATAAATTGAACAATCTATAATGACTTGGAATCCTCTCTATCTTTATTGGAACCAATTCTTCATTCACCAAAAATGTACACTTTATTGAACTAGTGCTAGTCACACAAGAAGATCCAGGAAATGCTTCCACATCTCTATCTAGCCCTGCATCCACCCCTTCTTCTGCAGCATCTGTTGTGGGTGGGGCAACATCAGCTCCACCCTCCGCTGCCCTCGGCAGTGTTGCAGAGCATGTTGCCAATTGTTCAGTGGACAATATGGGAGTAGTATGTGGTGTAAGTGGAGTGGTTTGGTCACTGGGACCAACATTGCCTTGACCACCATTGATAATCTCCATAGCGCGCTGTAAATTAAACCCATTGTATTATAAGTTCAACAACATATAAAATCAAATATTATAAAGTTTTTATAAATGAATTTACATTTTTATTTGATAACTTATGTCCACCTGTTTACATTGCTGTAACAACAATTGAATCCTTTGTTCGAGCCCTTTTGTTAGTGGAACTGTCAATGTCAGACGAATTAGTTCCTCATTTTGTTTTTCCCTTGTCCTTTGTAGCACCCTCAATGGGTCTGTAGTATCTCTAATTTCACTATCTCTCATCAACCGAGAGACCTCATTCTGTAAAGAGTTTTGAGATGCCGTTTGATAAATGGAATCCCCTGTCTGCAATTGAAATATATAAAAAATTGCTTAGTATTTGAAAATATAGTGTGCGCAAATAATTATATTAGGGATTACATCTAGGATTACCTGACACCTAGGTGAGGGCGTGGTCTAATCAACAGATGGGGATTTACCTCAATTAGCCACCTGCAAAAAAAAGTAGAGAACATTATCACAATGAACGCAATATGTATAAGCTAACAAATACAGAACAAAAACAAAAATAAACACTATGCTGCATGTTTTATATGTGTACATTTTTGAAGTATTTAGAATGTGGAATTACATTTAGGTTAAATGGTTGCCTCGAGTCTCCAGTCATCTGATCAATAGCTAGGGACTTTCCCTGGTCAATCTGCAAAAAAGGTAGACAACATTACCATCATGAACGCAACCATAAAAACTAAAGAATGCATAACAAAATAAACATAATGCGTCACAATATACATGTTTACTATTTTAAAGTATTTGAAATGGAGAATTACATTCATGTTTGGCTGTTGCCCTGATGCTGTAGTCAGCTGATCAATAGTCGGTTGGCTTCCCTGATCAACACTCTACATGGAAAATCGATAATATTATATAAACGAACCTAATATACTAATGAAAATACATAACAACGTATCTGTATGTCCATCCTAAATTTAATATTACATTGGCAATATCGATGTATACTTGTTGCCTTGACTCGGGTCGAAAAACATCTACGGAGATGGAGGTGCCCCTGAGAGAACCCTGCATCAAAAACATACTAAAAGTTACATAAGGAAACATGAAAAGTAGATAATTTCAATTATATGCTAACAAAAATTCCTATAGATGTTAAAATAATTAATAAAAGGGTGGTTAAATTGTTTGTTGTACCACAACCATACTAGCATTGTTTGTATCTACATAATTCAAATTGTAATCAATAATCATTTCTTCGCCAGCGGCAATTGATTTAATTGCACATACAAAGACACGGTTTCCTTCACGCGACTCGAATATGCAGTTGGGTTGCTTTAATGTAGACCCTGGTTGTGTACTGTAATTTCAATTATATGCTAACCAAAATTCTTATAGATGTTAAAATAATTAATAAAAGGGTGGTTAAATTGTTTGTTGTACCACAACCATACTAACATTGTTTGTATCTACACGATTCAAATTGTAATTAATAAGCAGTTCTTCGCCAGCAGCTATTGATTTAATTGCACATACAAAGACGCAGTTTCCTTCACGCGACTCGAATATGCAATTGGGTTGCTTTAATGTAGACCCTGGTTGTGTACTGTTTATAAACTCTGCAATATTACTGGTTGTTTTTGGGCTTCCGTCCATGTACATTGTTGCTCTTTATTTTGAGCTTTGTATTTTAGTTGTATATAATTCGCTGACAACCCATATCTACGCATACTTCGTGTATATTGGACTAGGCACATCCAATCACTGTAGTTGTAACAGGGTCCAACATACTTCATCAATTCTATACATCTACCGTATCCAACCTTTATGCCGTCCATACAAAACAAGCCCAATCCATGCAATGAGGACGGTACAATTCTATATATCCTCTCATTCACACAAAAATCAGTGTTTACTTTAGGAAGAGCACTAGGAACCCATTGTTTCACTAGGTGTTGGTACATTAAGGGCACGTTGATGTCTCCCACTGTCTCATCATCATAGGAACATGACCCCCCTCCTTGGAGAAAAAAATTCATACGTTTGTCGAATTTTCTTCTGATCTTCTGACATCTAGTTGATATAGCCCGTGTAGACCTACTGGATGTCTCACTTTCCTCTAGCCTTCCCAAACTCCCTTCACTGGAGGAAGACAGGTCTCACAAATACATGTTTGATTCTACCTGCACCGTGGCCAAAAAAAAATTGGCATAAGCATAGCAAAATACCAGCAAAAGAATGTGGAAAGACTTATAAGAAAAAAAACTTGGAAAGACTTGTAAGCCAATAACTTGTTAAAGAAAAATCTTGTCAAGAATGAGTTTGGTTAATAGGTGTGGGCATTTGGTAGCCCTAAAAATTCTATTGTATGCCCCTCTTTTAGTTACATACAAGTCTCCATTCTAACTTATTGCTTGCATTGCCTTTTGCTAACATGAATTGGGTAGGCTTCATAAGCTTCATATGTATGCTTGTGGCCATTGTACTTTATCCTTTCAATGTTGTCAAGCTTGAGACGATATGTTATGCATATGCATCACATATAACACTGCAATTTATGCCAATATATGTCTATACAAAACCTGGAGGTTCTCCTTTAATGGACTATCTCCTTCAAAGAACATATCTCCTTTAAGTGGTTTTTAGTTTTCCCATGAATGATTTTGTGATGTTGTAGATGATTATCCATTTTATCTAATATGTTTTATGATCTTTTCCATGTTTTCTAGGGTGCACATACTTATTGTTGATGGCTTCTTTTGCTTGAAAGTTGAACTGCCTAAAAGTGCACAGATCTCATTTAGGACCCTTTAAGAGTCATAATAACAATTGTTGTTATAGTATTTTATTCTCTAAATGAAACACCAAAACCATACTTATCGGTTAATATTTGTGTAGGGATGTTTCTCTGCTCTCTCCCATAATTTATGATACTAATGGGATTGTATGCAAAAATTTATCTATGCCCTAAGAATTCTTATGTATGCCCCTCTTTTAGTTACATACAATTCTCCATTCTCACTTATTGCTTGCATTTCCTTTTCCTAACATTGCCTTTTCCTTTTACTGGCCTAACCCCTTTTCAACAATAATAGTTGTAGATTTAATCAAGTGTTTTTCTACCGAGGTGGCTGAGTCAACCGATCTAACTCGGCCTTTGAAACGATTGGAGTGACAAGTTTGGTACCGAATCAAGCAAATCAGGGTATGACTGAATGGAGTGAAAACAAAATGGTCAATTCATCCCAATCCGTACTAAATTGACCAAGTGAATGTGGGAGTGCACAGGCCACACACATGACACTTCAATTCAAAAAAATAGTTAACCTAGAAATATAAACATCTAGACTCTAAACCTACTTCATTGTCAAGTCAATTAGGTTTGTAGGATTCCTATACATCATAACACTATTTGGAGTAAAACACAACTTGCTTTGTAGGCCCTAGATGCCACCCATGTGAACAATAGTCAATCTATAAAGCAGCCCCCGAATACAAAATCGTTCTTCACAAAATAGGGCATGAACCATGTGAACAACCTTCCAAGTGGACCAGCTCAATGAGTAACTTCCAAGCATGTAATATCTCTCATGAAATGGTGTATAAAATAGTGTAAGCATGCTTCAAATGATCACCTTCTCCTTTGGTAGGGCTAAACACTACCCTTAAGCATGTGTCTCCAAGGGTGAATGTTCCTCAAATAATGAGAGAAGGCCTTCCTCTAACAATAAACTAGTACACCAAGGTGAATTGGCCCTATTTATAGGCCTTCCAGAACAAACTTGGCATTTTCAATGTCACACTAAGAGCAATTTTGGGCAGTCCTATGGGCATAAACAACTCTAGAATCAAGTATGAGCATCAAAGGAACAAATCTGAGCACTTTATAGTAATGGACAAATAATGATGTTGAGTTCTTGGAGATCCTGTAGAGTGGATGCTTTAACCTCTGTGCTACTCTGAAGTGTAGAAGCCAACACTTCAGAGGCATATTTTCCAGTGGTAACCTACAACAATCATATATGTGTGTGTGTATA
>LPNX011067261.1:1690-64057 GCA_001517045.1 Pseudotsuga menziesii
CGGACAAAGGCTAAGGAAATAGGAAACGCTCAAAACAGAAAAGTTGTAGAGAATTTCAATACCTTTCCAGTGGTCTAAAGTCCATACATTTTCAAGTTATGAGCGAAATGTTATGCGCAAAATGCGAAAGATTCCTAGAATATTCTAGTCTTTTTTTCAAATCGGATACATTTTGGGAAAAATAAAACCTTATGTTGTATTTACATGAAAATAAAAGGAAGTTGTAAGTTCATGAAACCCCAACAGAGCTGGATTTCTCCATACAAGACTCTGTGAAGAGCTCTGAACCCTGCATCAACTAACAACTATTACAAACAATCCTCTTTAGAGTCCATGGTCGAAGGGATTTTTAATTATAAAGCTAACTAGAAAAATGTCGTAGGTCAAAACCAATGAAGGTTACCATTTTTGTTGTTCAACCAAAAGAAAAAACAATTAAGACACCATTCCATGAATATGCAGAGCCACAGATCCAAGGAGACACAGAGCTTTGGGTTACAATGAGAAAGAAGTGGGGGTACATGGCCTTACCATAGCAACGATCTTTTTCTTCGTATAGACCAACCCTTACCCTTGCAGTAAACTAGTCGAAAACTCCTGCAACCACAATCAAACCGAGGTTAAATTCCAGTTTGGAATTTAATGGTAAAATGTTTAGAAATCTATGGAAAACATTTAATAACTTACCCTATATCTCCATGAAGGTTGCGTTAATATTCATAAAGATCTCGTAGAAAAGTAAAGAAATGACGGGTCGATAAAAGATCCAAACAAAACAAGCAAAGGATAGGGCTAAGGGCTTGAAGGCTGAAAGCCTCGGTACCTTCACCACCAACCTGCCAATACAATGATTCACCAAGAACCTGCACTATGATACCATTAACATGGAAACAACACATAGAGCCAAAGGGCCAAAGAAGCATGGCTCTTACTCGGTGCAAAATTCAACAATACAATACACAAGAGAAAATCGAGACAAGTTAAACCCTTAGGTTTTATAAAGAGACACTACTTCTCTCCAGCTGAAATGTTTAAGGCCATCACATGGCCCCAATAAATGTCATAGTGGTTGTTTTTAATTTTCAAAACAAAACCCAAAAATCCATACTCCAACTCCTTGGTTATCACATTTTCTCCATTCATAAGTTCGTTAAGTTGGTATAGCTTAGTAGTTTAGTGCCTCCTATTTCTTTTAGGTTTAGTTGTTTTCCCCTTATGTTCTTTTGGATTGGACCTTTTGGAGGTGGCCCTAATAAGGAAAGACTCCCTCAATATAACAACTACACGTAATAGGATTTTTTATGCGTTAGCTGATAAGCTAGGTAATACCATAAACCCATCCTCCTAAGCATCATTACAGTTAACAAATATTAAAAACCAACAATTACCCCAACAGTAAATGACATAAAGTAAACATGATTTTCTTTCCTCGACTTGATGACAAGTGAAATAATAATTCATCATAACTGTAAGTTGAATTATAAAGTTATCATATTGAAGGAATTATGTTAATGAACAAAGCATGAAGTGCAAGTTAATGAATAGTATCCATCTTTTACTTTATGTATTTAGAGTTAGACCTGCACCTTTAAAAGAAAAATTATTATTACAAAATTTGGAAATGTTACAGTCAGTGTACCCTGTGAGAGTATTCTATGGTGTATGAGTGTATTGGAGACCATATCCAAGTGTTCCTGCAACATATCTCATAATTATTTTTCCAACTTTCCAGTGAGAGTCTTTGGGAGACTCCATAAATATGGAAATAAGACTCACAACATACATTAAATAAGGTATAGTTGCATCCAAGTAGATTAAACTTCCTACCATTCATTTATAGAGTGTAGCATTTACTGTTGGTCCATCATCATTCTTGCTTAACTTGGTGCCAAGAGCAATGGGGATTTCTGTTGGTTTACATTTAACTTCCATACCAAAGAAGTACTTCATCAATCCTAGATCAGTCATTTCAAATTCATTTTTCGTGACTTCCCTTAATTCTTCAAGCATTAAATTTCCAGTGTAAATCATGTTATCAACATAAAGACATACACTCAATATTTTACCTTTCTATGTTTTGACATAAAGAGTGGGCTCATTGCTTCTTCTATTGAAACCATTGTTTATGAGGTAGGAGTCAATCCTACTGTAACAAGCTCATGGAACTTGTTTTATACCATATAAGGAATTTTTCAACTTAAACGCTTTTCCTTCATGAGATTTGATAGTATAACCAGGTGGCTGGTCTACATAAACTTATTTTTCAAGAATACTGGTAAGAAAGGGAGATTTCACATCCATTTGATACACAAGCCATTGATTTTGTGTTGCAATGGAAAGTACAGGATCAAAGGTTTCATCATAATATACACCATACTCTTTTGCATATCCTTTGGCAACCAACGTTTCATTCTACTTTTCAAGTTATCCTTATTCATTTAGTTTGGTCTTATATACCCATTTGACTCCAATATTGGTTTTGTCTACACGAATGCCAACAAGATACCAAGTCTATTTTTTTTGTATTTCATCAATCTCTTCATTCATGGCTTTTACCCATTGTGTATACTTCATTGCTTCACTTAAATATGTGGGCTGATAGGAAAATAGATCATACCGAATTTTCTCATCAATAACTGGAGTCTGTTCATATAACTCTCTCAAGCTTCTGATTTTTTGGTTCCGAGATGATCCATATTATATTGTTTCTTCTTGTTGTTGTACTTCTAATATCGGAATTCTTATAGGTATATCTTGAATATCTAAACTGTCTTCCTGTTGTATGTCTGAAGAATCACTCCAACATTTTTCTTTAACCAATTTTACATCTCTCCTCACCACAACCTTTTTGGTGATAGGATTATACAGCTTGTATTTCTTGTGATGTTCAATGTAACCAGTGAAAATGCACCGCTCACTCTTGTTATCCAACTTTCTTCTAAGTTCATCAGGTATGTGAACAAATGCAACAGAACAAAAAATTCTTAGGTTTGCAACACAAGTCTTAGTGCCATTCCATGCTTCTTCAAGAATATTGTCATGGACAGTTACCCTTGGGTGCACTGTTGAGCAAGTAGACTGAGAATGCAACAACTTCATCCTAATACTCATCTGATGTCTTCTTGTGTGACAGCATGCTACGAGCCATGTTTATGATGGTCTGGTTCTTTAATTCAACAACTCCATTCTACTTTGTAGTGTATCTGGTGGTGAATTGTCTTTGGATGCCATGCTCATTACAGAATTATGAAAAACTCATGTGAATCATATTCACCTCCACCATCTGACCTGAGTACTTTAATGAAATTTCAAGACTACCTCTCATTGAGAGGATTGAACTCTTTGAAACTGGAAAAGGTCTCCGATTTGTTCTTGAGGAAATAAATCCATATTTTCCTACTAAAATCATCAATAAATGTAAAAAAATTAAAGCTACCTCCTATGGATTAGGTTTTCGTGGGTCCACAGAAATATGTATGAACTATTTCAAGATGTTCTTTGGCTCGATATGTGGAATTGGGGAAGCTGTCCCTTTGATGTTTACCAATGATACAATCCTCACAAGTGCTGTATTATTCATGAATAACTGGCAACCCTTTGACCATTGATTTTTTGTGTAGGAGATTGACAGTCTTGAAGGGAAGATGGCTGAATCTATAGTTCCATAACCAGGATTCAAATAGACTGCAAACTGTATGCACTATATATTGTGGAAGGTTGGCACTCCTGAGACTGAGAGGAAATATTCTATTCTTGGTCATTCTAACTTCGGCTATGAGTTTCTTACTTGGGGGTTTATCATAAATAGTACAGTATGTATCATGAAATCGAATATCATACTAGTTGTGAAGTAAACACCATTATAACATAGGTTCTGGGGTTACCAACTTACATTTCAAACTTGCAGACAATTAGCTTTAGTTAAATGCAGAAAGGAAATAGGAAGAAATATTGGACTCACCTGATTACCAATGGTTGATCCAAGCTTCATATTCTTCCACTCTGCTTCTCTCCAAACCTTTTAGGGATGCACCTCCTTCACCTGCAAAGAGAAAATTATCCAAATACAATCTTATACATGTATATATGATAGGTTAGATAAACAACATATATAGTGCTTAATCAAATATATTCATCAAACGCTAATACATGAAAGAGACTCAACCCAAAGTTGGAAGAAGAATTCTCTTTATTAACAATCAATGAATGAGATAAGTATACAACCCAACGCCTCAGACAAGGAATCCTCTGCAACCAAAGGACTCTGAGTTTTGCTGCTCCAAGACTTCTAAAGATATACCACCAGCATAACTTTTCTCTCCAAGATTCATTCTCTTAATGCCCTCTCCAATGCCTCTATTTATACTTTGGGAAATAGAGCAGTTTCGAAGGTTGAGGAGGTTGAGACAATTGAGATGGTTAATGATTATGGCTCAACTAATCTCCATTAATAGTGATTTATATTTTTAAATGTCGAATGGAGATGTACATGACTATTGATACTGGAAACTCGCGTATGACACGTGAGTTGCTGTAAGGGAAACCCGCGTATAGATCTATACGCAAGTTGAAATGGGAATAGTCGCGTAAAATATGCAAGTTGTCAATGAGGATAGTTGCGTATGTATGCCGGTTTCAATGAAGATAGTCACGTATGCCAATTTACACTTAGAAAAATAATGTAGCAAGCTGTTTGAAAGTTAAATGCATCTCATGTCATTCCCATCTATAGTGTTTTGGAAAACTTCAATCCTAAAATGTCCTTTTGTGTACCAACATAATGAATTGTTGGCACTCGGATGGATAAGTTCCATTTGGGTCGATAACAGATGCCCCCTAATGTCTGAGGTCAGAGGGAAGCGATGGTCGAAATACATTATAATCATTATCTTTGGAGAACTCAGAAGTGCAATGGAGTAGAGGTAGTACCTGAAACAAATACATAATAATGTCATATATAAATTCATATCTGAGGATGCTATGTTCAATATACTGCAACACTAGATCCTTTACAATATTTGAGTACATCATATAGTACGGGTACAAGACCATGTATATTACAAAGGTGGATCGAAGCCACAATATACAATAATTATGAGTCTTCAAAGATCTAGAAGCTGTGTAAGTAACCACAACATAATCTTGTGCAACTTAGTCCATGAATGTGAAACTAAGGTCTTCATAAACAATCCCAAAGAACCAATACAATCCAAGACATGTGAATAGATGTTATTGAAGTTGAACATGGAGTGGATTCAATAGATTGTCAATCAATAGGTGATAATCAACAACTGAAGCAAACGAATTCACCAATAATGAAAGTGAATCCTAAGGTACGATCGTCAAAAATCTAGGTCTTCGTCGTAAGGAAGTGCTGATGTGAAACCATACTATGATAAGGAAGGCAATAGATCCTCCAACGGATCACAAGAGTGACTAGGAACTGGGTAAAGGAAGGGAGACACAAGTATTAACAAATACGAAAATGATGGGATCAGGATATAGATCAGACATGGGGTTAAGTCCTTGAATAGTGAGCACAACACAAAGATGACCCAAGGCATATTTTTAACTCTACAGATAGATCAACTAAACTTATCTGTCATGTAGGAGACATGATCAGATTCCCCAGGTAAAACTGACAAGAGGAGGAGTAAGAAACTTGAAGTAATAGCTGAACTAAAAGTGAACACTGAGACATGAGTATCAGAAAAAATAGAGAGTTCTTTGTTCAAGGATGACATGCTGCCACTAACTGAGAACCAAAAGAAAACTTATTCCTTACCTTCCCTATTAAATTTTAACGAGTCCACGAAAGTCAACTCGGATCTCTCTTCATTTTTTGACAAGCTTGAAGAGAAGAGGGAATAATGCTTGATAGTGTCACTGATTCGTGGATTTTATGAGCCCGAACTAGTACATGCTCACTCAGTATTTTCATATTTAGAGAGTCTGAAAATTCCAAAGAAGACTCTATGGGGGTCCTTTTTCGTCCAATTTAGTCTCCTAAGGCCGAAAAAGTATAAAACATACCCCAGAAAAACTCTCTTAACTTCCATAGAAGAAAAGGTGAATCTTTTTCGTACTTAGTTAGGGAGGACCGAAAAGGTTAAATTACCACCTACCCAATGCCTCTTCGAGAGCAACATATAGCTTGATTTTTACGAGTGTGAAGGAAAGCAAGATCACTTGGAAAGATCCATTTGAGTACGAGAAATGGCCCTTACAACAATAATCTTGATGCTTTGTTCTTGGTGTTTAACGAGCATGACAAAGACACAAAGTACACTCAAAATATTTTTCATGTTTACGTCTAGTGCATGAAAAAGAGAAAACTAAGCTCATACCGGGAGTTCGTTTTCCATAAGTTTAGTCCCTCAGGTCCAGAAAAGTGATAAACCTATACCTGAGAATACTCTTCTCAATTCCGAAGAAAAGAGAGTGATCCTTTCTTGTATTATTCCACATGGTCCGAGAAAGAGATAACCTACCACCAATGTGGATGCCCATTCATGTATTCTTAACGAGCTTGAATGGACAAGTTTACTCGGTAGTCAAGTCTGTTTTAAGGATCTAGACCTAGGCCTAAAGAAACTCCATAAGGGTGGGGAGTCCTATAAAGGGATAGCTTGTAAAAATAGAACAAAAGAGGCTCAATTTGGCGTGGAAAATAGCTAAAAAGATTCCCCTAAACCAAAGACAGCTGCAGTATGAGTATCAAAAGACAATAAATAGGTTCTAAATGAGTATACTCATAAGAGGAAGGTCCTATCCATGGAAGAACAATGGTAAATAAAAGGAACTAATGGTTAAAAATACCATAGTTCATGGAAAAAATGTTAATGCTAGGTTTAAGATGGAGTAGGTATAGATGCAAAATGCATGTGAAGCGACAAAAACCATCCTATATGAGAAAAAATACTTTAAACATGATGATAGACCTGTCACATGGAAAATAAAATATTGTATTAGTTTTACAAATTATGAACTATAGGGAAAAAAACCCACTTGAAAAATAAATTTTCTATAAATAGTTCAAAACATAAAAAAAAAACTCACCATTTGGATTTTTAACCATAGAAGACAAGTTTATACCTCTACCTTCAATTGCTCAGTGTGGACAATCCGGTGGACCATTTCCAAATCCGCACTCCATGCTCTTTCATTTGATCCAAGCAATTATTAAAATTGAGCCTGAATTTCATACTTTTAGGCACCTTCAAAAAGCAACGCTATGTACGCAGGTTTGCTATAGTAAAAGTCGCGTACACGCGTTATGTACGGGGGTTTTCCGAAGGATATTCATGTATAGTACGTGACCTTCCTTAAAATATAGTCACATACACTGCATGAAGTGAAAAAAATATATGTAGGGTCAAAATTTCCAAATTTAATATGAAGCTAATGATTGGAAATTGCTTGGTTATTAGGTTGAAAGATGGTGCTTGAGTGGAGGGAGTGAGAACATGAAGACATGGACCAAGAAGCTCTTCAAGATTCCCCCACCATGAATGTTTTATGTCAAAGTGGGTTATTGAAGTTTCAAATGTACTTCACCTATGCGGGCCAATGTCTACCTCGTAGAGTTCTTGATAAATTATTGGGATCATGATTTGGGCATGTTTGACCTTCAAGGTGAGTCCTTGGATATTACTTCTGAGGATGTCTATTTCATTGTTGGTCTATCACGATGGATAAAACTGGTAAAATTGGAAGGCACTGGTAGAGGCGGTGACCCTCTAAGTGTACAGAATGATATTGATATATACTGTGCACCAGGCACACAAAAAATGGGTAGTTGCATACCTATTGTTCACATACGTGACCTTCCTTTACAGGTGGTGACGAGTACTATAGTGAGGGTTGCACGGTCATCATCACTTCACCCTGCCACATGGAACCATATGATACTATCAATAGATTGTATGTAGGGAGCCCTATATGACTAGTGCTCAGGAGTGATATCAATTATGAGAAAACAGTTCTCTGACTACAAAAGAGGCACTAGGAAAAATTTTGGGTATTCCAGCATACTAGTAGCCTTATTATTTGAGAGAGTGTCGGGATTGAGTCATGTAGTTCCACTACCAGTTCGTTCTCCTCATCGTCCTAGGCTAAGCAGGTGGGGAGATATTTTCCTCCACCAGGGAGGTGGTGGATCGGTGCAAAGTGTCTATGATGATGACTTCTAATTTTGGTGGGAGCGACAGTTGCCAGCTTTGGAGCAGTTTCCATATGCTGGAATGGATTACTGTGGTGATGATGATCTCGTCCTCCCTCCAGGAGGAGCATGGTGAGAGTTAGGTAATTTTTATTTTCAAAATTTTAATTTTTTTATGAATTTTAAATATAGAGATATATACATATGTATAAGAGTTCTAATCCTATAAAAATGTCACAAATGTAGATATTGGACCAGTCTTCCTAGAAGGGCATCCACATATGTATGTACGTCATGTCTTGGCAGAAGACCAGGGCTTGATTAGGGTTCTCGAGGGGAAGCTGACCAGGCTTACCCAGAGAGTACCTACTCTATAGATTGAGCACATCCCAGCCATCATGCAGGAGTTCATGGTTGGTGTACCTCTTGTCTAGATATTCCTTTTAAGGTGGGTATCCAGAGTAGTACCGGTATACATAGATGCTGTTGAGGCTGCTGAAGCCGAAGAGGCTGAAGAAACTAGAGTATAGGGTGACCGAGGGGACCAGGCTAGTCCAAGTGACCAGGGTGGTCAAGCTTAGACCTAGGGGCATTTTGATGGACTTAGATCCATATTTTTTATATTTTTTGTATATTATATAGTTATGACTAGATCTGAGGATCATAGAGGTGACCTATCTATATGGAAAGATATTCACATATACATATATATATTTTTGTCGGTTTATTTATAAATGTTTTTTATGTGTTTGTTGTATACTTTTTATGTGAGATGTGTTAAATGCCAATCCAATATGTAATTATCATATGCATCATTTAATGAATTTTTATTCCTTGGAATGTGATTGGATGTAATGAACTCAAAATGTCTTTCCAATAACCTAACTTGCATAAACTGACGTAATAGAATAGGGTTCCCCACCTGATAAGACCTATTGAGCTGGGAAACAACCAGTTGAGAGTCCATCCAGACTTCCAGCTGAGTGATACCACATGACAAAGCATCCCATAGAAGCTCAATGAGGGCCCTATATTCAGCCACATTATTGGAAGCAACACCTAAGAAAGTGCCTCTTAAGGCAACTAACTGTCTTGAGCATGAATAAATGGCCCATGCAGTCGAAGCTAAATTACAAGTGTGGCGACTGACACCATTAGAAAAATCTACAAACCTCTCAGAAGATATCTAGAACAACCAGCAGATGGTATATAAAACACAAACTGACGAACTAGTGTACATGAAAATACATACAAGAAAATACAAGAAAAAGTGCTAAGCCTAAGCATAGTACTTTCAGGTAGAGCCCATTTCTAGGCTTAGCCATCTTATTCCAATTGAAATCTATCAATTCATATGTGGCCTTATTTAACACTTTCAACATGATATAAGGTCCTAACCACATAGACCTGGAATTTCATGCCCCCAAGGGTTCTTTGTCTTGGTCCCAAAGCAAAACAAGTTCTCCCTCAGAGAAAATTCAAGGCTTGACTGATTTACCATATTGGCTTTTGACCCTATTTTTGTGAGCTTGGTTTGCTGTCAGCGCATCTCTATGCTATTCATCAAGGTGTTCTAAATGTAATAGACATTCTTCAAGCTCATTCATATCAGGTAACACATGAATAGCAATTCTTAAAGAGAGGATTTCACATTCAATTGGGGTAACAACTTCCACTCCATGGACAAGTTGGAAAGGTGAAATCCCCGTAGCATTTTTTGCATTAGTTCAATATGCCCAAAGTGCAGGATATAGCATGATATGCCAATTAAAATGGGTCGCATTAATAGTACATTTGAGGATAGTCTTCAAAGTTTTATTAACAAATCGACCTGACCATTTGCTTGAGGATATAACGAAGATGAATGTTCTTATCTAAATCCTAGCATAGTGGTCAGTTCAGTCATCATGCTATTCTGAAAATGACTGCCATGGTCAGTGACAATCACCTTAGGTATACTGAATCGTGTTGTAATTTGATTGAACATGAAGAAAGCTGTAGTTTCCCCGTCAGCTTTAAAGGTGGGCATTGCCTTCGCCCATTTCGTAAAATAGTCCACAGTGACAATGATATATATTTGTGCCCCCCAGCCAAGGCTGGGTTACACTTCACATAATCAATCCCCCACTTCATGAAGGGGCCCACTAAGATGATGGGGAATAACAGAATGGGATGTGACCGTATTTTTCTGGTATAAAGCTGACAAGGGTGACAGTGCTTCACTGCTTCCACACAATCTTTAAAGATTGTGGGCTAGAAATAGCTGGCATGTAATATCTTCTGGGCTGTTGCTAACCCAGATAAATGACCTCGACACGCTCCACTATGGGCATGATTCAGAATAATCGATGCTTCCTCATGGGTAAGACATCGATGCAAAATGGAATCTACCCCTCTACAGTATAAAGTATCTTCTATGATGAGGTAGTTCTTGGCATGTAGGCGTAGTTTATGTCGTTCTTCCCATGAGAAAGCTGCAGGATACTTCAAAGTCTGGAGATATATAAGAATATCTCCATACCAGGGATCAGAGGTGGAAATCAAAAAAATGTGCTCATCTGGGAATGAGTCTTCTTCAATAGCTACATCTTCATCTACTGGAAATTCAGCAATAAGCTCAGCAAAAACTAAGGATTTTTTGGATTTGGTGGACTGAAAATCCAAGTCATACTCTTGGAGAATGACTATCCATTTGTTGAATTTTCCCCCAACTATCCATGGGAGGACTATCCATTTGTTGTAGTCCTTAGTAAGATGTAGTGACGTAACCTTTGAATAGCATAAACAACTGCTAAGGCTAATTTCTCAACGTGGGAGTACCAGATTTTAGGTCCAGCTAAAGCATGGCTAAGATAGTAAATGACATGCTCTTGGAGCTTATCCTCCTCCTGGACTAGGACTACCCCTATGGTTGACTCAGATGCGGCTAGATACAATATAAAATCCCTAGAGTAAATTGGTGGATGCAATAATGGTGCCGAAAACAAAGCTTTTTTCAATGCCTTGAATGCGAGTTGTGCAGTTTCATCCCATACAAATGGGGTGTCTTGTTTTAGCAGGTGCATGAAACCCTTAGTAATCTTGGCACAGTATACAATGAAATGTTGAAGAAAATTGGAATTTCCCTACAGGATCTGAAGTTGCCTGATAGAACGAGGAGGAGGTAGATTTACAATGGCCTCAACTTTTAATGGATGCACCTGAATGCCTCTATTAAAAATAAAGAATCCAAGTAGTCTCCCTAACTCAACACAAAACACACACTTGTGGGGATTCAAGTGAATTTTATAGTATCTGCATCGTTCAAAAATCAAACGCAAGTGATCTGGATGGTCAATCCTCTTACGAGAATGTGCAGGAAGATCATCAAGGTAGGGTTTGAAAATGGCTTTAATATCACAAAAGGCAAAATTCATTGCCCGCTGAAAGGTTTCCCCAGCATTTTTTTTGTATGCGAAGGTACCCCAAGGACAAATGAAAATAGTTTTATGTTGGTCTTCCGGTTTTATTTGAATTTGATTATATCCGGAGAAACCATCCATAAATGAAAAGACTTCACTTCCCACGCAAGCATCAATAATTTGGTCTATAAATGGCATGGGATAGTTGTCCTTAGGATAGGCTTTGTTTAAATCTCTAAAGTTAGTATAGACGCATATGGTGCCTTGTTTCTTATCAACAGGAATAGGGTTGGATACCCATTCCGTCAAAGCTATGGGATAAATAAAACTGGCTTTCAGTAGTTTTTCCACTTCATCCTTCACTACTGCCACTTTACGCGGGTTAACAGGTCTCAAATTTTGCCGAATAGGTTTAGCGTCAGGGTATGCTCGGATCTCATGCTCGACTATAGATGGATCAATGCTTAGCATCTCCTCATATCACCAACCAAAACCATCGCAAAATTCCTTAAACAAGGCGATATAAATGGAAATCTCTTCAGGAGAGCAGTTTGCCCCGATATGTATATTTTCCACAACATAAGGATTTATAGAGATGTTGATAGGGATGGTAGCAGAAATATTTTCCATATTCCCCTTAGCAAACATTCCTTCCCTTGGTAAGGGATTAACGGGCATATCAACATCATCTTCCAGTCTCACATGAAAATCTTGATTCTCTATCATGCTTAACTCTGGAAGAAAATAGAATCAATGGTGAAGATCTTCACAGATCTTATCTCGTCCATACATGGCTTCCAGAATGGCTTCATCTGAAAGTAAAACCATATCTAAGAAATCTGTAGAATGCAAAGATTTTTCTGCCCAAGCAGGAAAATAGACTTCTTCCAGTTCCTCTAATACTAAGAGGGGGACCAGAATGGGATCAATAGCGGTATGGGTGATAGGTTGATAAGATACTTCCTCTACTGATAAGGGTAATTCAGGTTCATGGTGGGTAGGGAGAACCCCAGGATCGGTCCTATCAACAACCATGGCTATGGACTTCCCCACACTAGTAGAACCTATATAATTAATCGGAGCTAGAAGATGAAATGTGCCCATCAATGATGCATACAATATATCTCCTAAGATCTCTGCAACAGGTTTGGCCTAATCAACCAATGGTACAGTGGAATCATTAGATTCCATGTGGCCTTTCCAAGTAAAATTGAGTTGGTCAACAGTAACCAACTTCCCTTCGTGTGGAAACACTACCACCCGAAAGATGGCCGATGCAATAGTAGACATGGCATAAGTCCAGCTTCTTCCCAAGATAAAATTATAGTCCAAAGCTACATCAATCACCTCCACCTAAATAGACACTGCTTTCCCTACCAGCTTAATTTCAAAAGCCGGTAGGATACCATGCAGTTGGAATGACCTTCCATCGAAATCAGTAAGTAGGGTGTTTGATGGAACGAGCTCTGGGGATCCAAGAGCTTTCCAACATGAAAAGGACATAACACATGTAGAAGCACCCTCATCAAAAACTGCCCTTCCAATGGCCTTTCCACCATGGATGACATCTATCGATAAGGCTACATGGTAAGGTAGGTGAATTTTGACATCAGACAAGTGAAATTTTGCCATGAGACTCGATGAGTCCATACTGCCTAAGGCTGCTAAGAGTGCATCCCGTTGGGTGGGACAACTTTGTAACACCTCTAAAGCCGACATTGCACAAGGTGTCTGGGATAAGTCTTCAACTATGGAGTATTTGGATGCAGCCCTAGGATTAGGATTATGCAAGGTATTCTTAAAGAAACCTTTATGTATCTTGGGCATAATTTTTGTAGGTTTCTTGATTGTGAGAGGGTTAGAAGTTTCCACTATAGACTTACCCTTCTCCGAGGTCTCTTTTTCATAGTTATTATTCCTGGTCTGTAGTAAAGTTTGAGATTGAACCATGTTGATATAATTGGGGCCAGGGGCATTTGGGGTGCCCCCTACTGCATTTGAAGCTGAAGCATAATTCTGTCCATGGGGAAATGGATCCTTCAGGACAACCGGTTATTGAGATTTTAATAGCTTCTGAGCTTGTTCCATAAGGGGACAAATATGGGTGAGGTGATCTTCATGGCACAACTTACATGGGAATTTCACCTTCTTTTTTTCTTTCTTGCCCCCATCAGCATTATTTGCGGGTTTCTGCTTGTTTTGATTTCCCTCCCCTTTCTTTCCTCTCTTCTTTTTCCCACTGGAATGTTGATTGCCCTGTTGAGAGATCTTTTCAAAAAAAAAATCATTTTGGTGTGAGGGGGAAGCCTTTGCCACCTCCGTCGTAGAATGTTTGATGGACAACTGATGGAGATGTTTGGCCAAAGATTCTACAGTGGGAGAATTCATGGAACCAACCACACCATCGGTATGGGGTCCGAGCTTAGGTTTCTCTGTATCTTGTGTTGGCCTCAGTGTCTCAGGTATAATATTGTATAATATCCCAGATTGAGAATAAATCAAGTCAAGTTGCTGGGACCTGAGGATAGCTTCTTCCTCATTCGTCACTCCTGAAGTAGATACATCCTTAGATATATAAGGCAATAGGGATTTAAGCAACCATTCTAGTAAGAACTCAGGAGGAATGGTGGCTTTAATAAGGCTCTTTTTCCTCCTCCACTCTTGGATGTGGTCTGAGATGTGGGTGGCCTTGTTCTGTCGAAAACTAGACAACAAGTCCGTTCCAAAATCATATTGGATAGGAAGCTAGAAGTGACTAAGGAAAGCATTAGCCAAGTCCCAAAAACTACTGAATGCAATAGAAGGCAACTCAATGTACCATTTTGTTGCAGTACTCGTCAAGGTTCTTTGGAACAGCCTCAACCGAACTAAGTCTTCATTCAGTGAGTTGGAAGAGAACCATAAATGAAAAGTGGTGGCATGAGCCCTAGGATCTTAACCAACTTTGCCTTCGAATTTTGGGATGTCCGAGGGAAACTTGGTCGGTACAGGTGGCCAGGAGGGATCATGCCTCACTAGGTCATTCATTAGTTTAGACAAATCTAGCAAGTTTAACATTGACAGTAAAGAAATCTTAGGTCTAACGGAAGCACTAAAAGTACCAGTTTGGCGATTAGAGGGACTTGCCCCTGTGTTCCCATATGTGAAGTTGGGGTTTCCCCCTGCTGTCAGTTGTAAAGTGGATGGGTTGCTTTGAAAAGGGTTCCATCCATAAGCCAAGGGATTGTTTGTGTAAGGTGCAGTATAAGAGGTTTTGGCTACTCCATTAGAAACTGGGGTTTGAAATACAGGAGCAGGTATCCCTCCGCTAAAAAGAGAAAAAGGGAGAGCTTGTGAATGGACCAGAAACCGGGGTTTGGAAACCTTGACCATAAGGTTTAGTGCTTCCAAACTGCACCCCTACATAAGAGGGTGTACGGCCTATGTATGGAGTGGATGGGGGAATGTGCTCCCCATTCCAAGGAAATCCTTGGACAAAAGCCGAGGATCCTGTTGAACCACTCTAGGCGGTGTGTGTGAAGGAGGTAGGTACAATAGGTACACTAGGAATCCCTGTGACCATTCCACCAGAAGCACCTGCTAGACTTGTTGGAGCCGATGGTTGAACCACTCGGATCATTGGATTTAAGGGTGTAGTAGGTATGTTTGTTCTAGGGATACTAACCAGGGGAGGTAGCACCCCTTCAGCCGAAGTGGCTGAGGTGAAGGTAAAAGAACTTTCTCCTATAGTAGACATTATCCTACCCACAGGGACACCAATCACAGGTGGATCAAAAGGATGAACCTGAATGATCATAGGATCGTTTAAATCAGCCAAAGGTGTATTAAAATTCCTTGCAAAATCGTCAGCCTGCAAGTCTTATATCTCAACTATGTTTAAATTAAGACGGTTTTCCATAAGTTCTGGTTCACTCGGAACTTCACTGACTCCTATCGGTTCAAATGAACCGTCTGTGTCCAATCTCCGCCTTTGAGGGGGAGGTGGAGGTTCTAATGTGATAAGAGGAGGAATTTTTTGCAACCTATCAGAAGGTCTCGAAGGTTGAAAATTTTTCAAACCATAAGGTCGGCTAAACATAGACAAACCATAGAGAAATCACTACGAAAATTCCTAAAGTCTCAATAGTCAGAAAGGGTAAAAGATATGTTTTCCTGAAGAAAGTTGAAGGACAGTTTCTTGGCGTCCTTGAAGAGGTTCTTAGGCATAAGCGGAGGAATCACCCACCACACTCCTATACTTTCAACAAGGGTTACCTTCCAAGCCTGTCCAAGGTGAACCATAAATATCCTTCCAGTTTACTTGTGCATAAACCCTAGATGTCAAGAGACTAGAAGCTACCTTAACTATACCAACAGTCTGGGGGGACAGTCGCAAGCCTGATTCGTACGCATGGGCAGGGTAGCTGAGCCTGAAACTCTATCTAGGATAGAATCCCCAGATACGTAAAAACCTTGGTTTACATTTTGACAAGGAATCAGAGGGTTATCTCCTCAGTCCAGTGCCTCCACGTGGCCTCCTGCTTGACTCCCGTTTCAGAGGAGCTTCCAAGATACTATCAATAGAGAGAAGGATTTACCTATCGATTGTCCCACTATGTCTAAATTTACATACTTATGAGAATTTCACACTTCATATTGCATAATTCTAGCCTAAGATAGTAGGTATATGGCCCTATAAAACAAAAAATTACTAATAAATTTTAATTATAGCGTTCATTTTAAGGGCTATTTTTTACTCAGAAGGCAAGTGAAGTGAAAGACTATGATGTTTTTGACTCGATAAGAAATGTAAAAATAATAGGTGTATAAATGAATTTCAAAGCAAATGATCATTACTTAAAACAAACTTCTATTTTCTTTTCTTTTTTGTAAATATAAAATGATGAAAATGCAACTAATAAAGAGAAAACTAATACTATATTTTTGCAATTTTCGAGATATTATTTAAAAACTGAAAATAAAGCTACTGTATGCAAATCAAATGCAAAAGCTTCTAATTTTTTCATTTCACTTTTCAAATTCCTCAAAAACTACTATGCACTTAAATGCACAATTCTTGAGTATGATTGAATAAATTAACTGTATAAAGTAAGCAAAATGAAGCAAAGAAGATTCATAAAACCAAAAATCAACCACCTAAGGAAGACTTGGAAAAATCTAGCTTGGGAAGACACAATGAATGGAGATTACTGAAGTCAAACAGAGGCAAGTGACAAACCAACCCTATCTAGAGATAGAAAAGGATAAAACGATGTCTAGAACCCTAATCACTGATTCAGACAACCATCACTCGAACCTCTTACTGAACAGGAAAATCCACTTCAAGTTGCTAAAGGAAAGACAATCCAAACAATAAAAACTCAAGGGCTTACTAGGAAGCACAAAACATGGCTAATAGGGTCATCAAACTTATAGTGCAATGTTAAAATTAAAGACCACTAAGCAAAACAAAATCCACAAAGGGACACAAACAAGCAAACCCTAACCCAAAAATTTTGTTGCTTAGGCTTGTACACTACTGTGTACAAGAGAAACCCGCGTACTGTAGGTGACTGTGAAATAAATCAACCCACGTACACAGACTATTGTACGCAATTGTGTAATAGAGAAACCCGCGTAGAGGAGTTAAATTTTTCAAAAAGAGGAAAAATTATAAAGTTCTTAAAACACCACTGCAAGCATGAACCAAGACAAGACACCAAACACTAAATCAAAGCAAATAATGGCCACAGATCTACAGAGTTAACCCACAGTATTCTGGGCTCCCCAGTGGAATCTCCATTTCTATTGTTCAGGAATAAACACCCTTATTACCTAGGTTTTGGGGTTACTAATGTACTTCTAAAACTTGCAGAAAATTAGCTTTAGTTAAATGCAGAAAGGAAATAGGAAGAAATATTGGACTCACCCGATTACCGATAGTTGCTCCAAGCTTTATCTTCTTCCACTCTACTTCTCTCCAAAGCTTTCAGGGATGCACAATCTTTACCTATAAAGAGTAAGTTCTCCAAGTACAATATTCTACATGTATATATGACAGGTTAGATAAACAACATATAAGTGCTTAATCAAATATATTCATCAAACCATAATACATGAAAGAGACTCAACACAAAGTTGGAAGAAGAATTCTCTTTATTAACCATCAGTGAATGAGATAAGTATACAACCCAACGCCTGAGATAAGGACTCCTCTGCAGCCAAAGGACTCTGAGTTCTGCTGCTCCAAGATTTTTGAAGATATACCACCAGCATAACTTTGCTCTCTAAGATTCATTCTCTTAATGCCCTCCCCAAGGCCTCTATTTATACTTTGTGAAATAGAGCAGTTTCGAAGGTTGAGGAGGTTGAGACAGTTGAGATGGTTAATGATAAGGGCTCAACTAATCTCCATTAATAGTGATTTATATTTTTAAATGTCGAGTGGATATGTACGCGACTATTGATACTGGAAACCCGCATATGACATGCGAGTTGCTTTAAGGGAAACCCGCGTATAGATCTGTACGCGGGTTGCAATGGGAATAGTCGCATACAATACGTGAGTTGTCAACGAGGATAGTCGTATATGTATGCAGTTTTCAATGAATATAGTTGTGCATGCCAATTTACACTTAGAAAAATAATGTAGCAAGCTGGTTGAAAGGTAAATGCATCTCATGTCATGCCCATCTATAGTGTTTTGGAAAACTTCAATCCTGAAATGTCATTTTGTGTACCAACATAATGAATTGTTGGCACTCGGATGGAGAAGTGTTATTTGAGTTGATAACACTAACTTGTATTTTCAAGGGGTGGAGTATCGGGACCTGTATCCCTTATAGGATCACTTGAAGAGATAACTGGTTTATCTTGACGTTAAAGGGTTTATTTAGTTCATATTGAACTAATGCAATTATTCTTTGATTTTTGGAGGTTCATTAGGTGATGAAGACTTTCTATGATAGTTAAACAATGACATGCTACCTATGATAAACTACTTCACTGCTTTAGATGAAAAAGGGACCAAAGTCCTATCTTAGTGTTTATTATTATTGTCGTTAGCATTATTTTTTACGCACGGCTGGGTTTATTTACACCTACATCCAACTGGTTATCATCATCATCATCATCATTATTATTATTATTATTATTATTATTATTATTATTATTATTATTATTATTATTATTATTATTATTATTATGGTTCTAAGGTCTTAAATAAGCTTCAAACCTATGCTTAACATTTATATCGTTTAATTGTTATGCGAAAGGCTTAATATATCAGAGCTTATCCATATGTTGTTTTAAGTTTATATACCATATGTTAAATGTATGGTTTAATCCATTCATTTAATATTGCATATGCATTGTGTATTTTTGTTGTGTATTTTTGTTCGTTTTAAGAGGAACATTTTATTTCAATGGTTGATTTTTTATGTTATTTTACTGTATTTATAGTTTGGTTATGAAAATATAAATGTTTTGTGTTAGGATATAAATATGATTTCTTTGATGTTATATCATGAAATTAAGGTGAACAATATTGATATGTTCATTGTATTTTTATTAATTTTTAGTTTTCCTTTAATAAGATGTCATTGTGTACTTTAATTGGCTTTTAAAGAAACTTTTTGTTTCATTGGTGTGGCTGATGTCATTTTATATAAAATGGGTGTTCTCAGATGAGCAAAGGATTTGGTTCATAAGATTTTTTTTATTGTTTTTTTAGAATATTCAAAATTGTGTCTTGCTATAAGTATAAGAATGTTTTAACATTATATACTGCAATATTGATATTATTATTATGGTATGTTATTGAAGTTTATGTTATGACTTTTTGTCATAAGATGGTAGGGGTAATAATTATAGTTTTTATTATGTTTAGTTTATATGAAGATCCTTATAATAGTATAAGACATATAATTTAAATTTTTGAGAAGTGTCATTTTTTTTTATTAATAAAAATAGATTTTTTAAGGATATATAAATTTAATGAAGAGGGTTTTAGATTCTAGGTTTAACGTTTATTGTAGAATTATTATTTTCATTTTTAAATTATATTTATTGAAATACAAAAATTAATTTTAGCTAGATGTATTTTTTAGTATAAGTCTTTGAGTTGCTTTCTACAAACATTGATTTTATTTTTTAGTCATTCTTTACTTATGATAATGCATTGATTTTGTAACCAATTATAATGTCATGTTTAATATGAAATGAAATTCACAATCACTTTTATGAGACACTAAGATAATTAATATCATAAACAAATTGAAGAAGAAAGGAAATAACACTTTAGATGTAATATATTCAAAAGAGTGAATCATTTGTTAAATAATACAAGAGAAGGAAAAAAAGGCAGAAACACAATGGGCATATTGATTTCCATATCATTATTAAGAACCAACATATATAGGACTAAAACATGGCAATACCATGGGTGAATATCATAGGACAGAAAATACTATGGATCACTAAGTGACTACTCACACCACCGTAATCTGAACGTAGAAGATCTGCATCATTGTCTATGCCTAACTGCTTTCTCTCATAGTCAAATGCAGATGTTCTTGATGAACATGTTAGCCAACTGCTCCTTAGAGCCACAAAACAGTAAGGAAATTTGTCCATATTGACTAATTCACGAATGAAATGATAGCAAGTGTCAATGTGTTTACTTTTTTTATAAAATACATTATGTTTGGGCAGTTGTGTTACAGATCTATTATCATAGAAAATAAAAGTCAAATCCATTTTCGTGTGTCCCATATCCTTTAAAAGTCTTCTTATCCAAACTACATGGAAAGCTGTTGTGGTGGATACTACATATTCTTCTTCTATAGAAGACATGCTCACAATGGGTTATTTCTGAGATGCCCAAGAGATCAAATTTGTACCCAAATGGAAAGCATAACTAGATGTCATTTTCCTATCATCAATACTACCTGCAAAATCACTGTCGCTGTAACCCACCTTGAACTAAAAAACAAATATTTTCATTTATTTGAGAAAACATTATGCTAAAATTTATTGTAAAGTTTTTATGACCAAGTTGGTCAACGATTATTGTAATTGAATATTTATTTATTTAAATAATTAAATGGAGAGGCACATATCTAAAGGAGATGTTGAAAGAGTGTTCACTAACCCACTAGGATGAATGAGCAGCTGTAGAAGGATAAATGATAAGTGGAAGCACTAGAATTTCACTTTCTAGCTCTTGTAGGAAGCAAAATCCCTAAAATTGTGGTCATGTTCCATGAGAGGAGGAACTCAGCATGTGGGTCATTTAATTTAGAAACTGACCCAAAGACCTAGGAAATCTTATAAATACCATCGAATTGAGTAGGAGGCTCATTACATTCTATTCCATGTGAATGAGCCTTGTGATTGCTGCAAACTGAAAAAGTGAGAAACACAAGGAATTCAGTGAGGGGATAGCGAAAGTGAAATTACGAATATTTAACTCTGCTATTGAGTGCTAAGTTGCAGATATTTCTATATGGGTTGTTATACAACATCGTCGTCCTAGTGGTTCAGTGAACAGGCTCGGGGGTCCTAAAGAAAGTAATCTTGGCTTCTTTCAAGAGACGGTTGGGACGAACAATCTCCTTTGGGTGTTTTTCCACCTTCTGCAATTATCTAGGTTTTGAACTATTTCGTTTATTAGCGGTAAAATTACTTCATATTTTTATTACAGGTTTAAGAACGTTAAGGATTTATTTGAACCAAATAATCATTACTGAATTAATTAGGTTAGGAAGATCTTATGTTCTGAGTATTACTCCAAATAATGCTACAATTTTTCCCTCCGATAAAGTTAATGGCAAATGGTAGAGTTTAGTAGAATTCTTTGTTCATAGTAGATGCATTATTCGTAGCTTCTAAGCTTATGGTACTGATTTTCTATTGAAAATTTCATCTTAATACATTCTTAGATTACTGTATTAAGTGCTAAAAATAAAGTAACTCTTATTACTTATTATTATCTCATATATTTATCTAGGATAGTATAGTATATGTAATAGTAAAACTTACAAGTTTTCTATCTGAGATTAAAGAAAAAATTTACGACTAAATGAGTTTATACTATTACATATTTATATTAAATCTCTATTATAAAGACGATCTTTATGGTTACAGTAAAAAGGTTTGAACTTTCACTCAAGCTAAACTAGGGTTTTAAGAAACCATTTCAAAACTCCTATAGAACAATGTATTAAATCTACAATAGCTTTTACCAAGTAATATATATCAAAGTATCTAAAATATAATGTTACACATTAAATAGCTAATTATAAGCTTTATCAAATGTAAATACTGAGATCAACCTCTAGAAGAGAACCCTTTACTCTGTTATCTTTATATTATTGTATATACTATATAATTATATTAGAAACCCTACTAGGAAAACATTATTGAAATATTTAAAATTAATGGTCCAAACTGTGTACTTTTCACAATGATAACTTATCTCCGTTAAACGGCCCTTCAAGGGTTTTAATATAACTTGGTTTATAGTAACCCTTTGTAATAAAAAACTTTACACATGTTTTGCATAAACACAAATTATCCAACCATTGGAAATTAGAAATCAAAAAATGTCGTAAACCGACCACATACCATAAGTGGTCTTTATCACAGTAAACATTGCAAACTATTAATGTTGAATCCTTACGGCTCAAATAAAACTTATACTTATATAAACAATAAAAATGTAAACTTTGACACAACTACCTTAGTGTGCGAGAAACAATGGCCTCATAGCTCTAAACCATAATTTAAAATAATGATAATAAAACCATTTAAGTCTGTGTCCATAAACAGCCTTACGACTTCATTATTTAACGCAACGATGGTTGCTAGTCTTTATATATCTAACATGTTGAGAATATGCTCAAACAATACAGCGGCCTCATGACCCCTTTTCTATTTAAAAGAGTATTCATGACACAGATGTAATAATAAAACCAAAACAATATATAGAAATATATCCAAAAGTTAAACCATTGTCTTACAAGAAAATAAAAGGAAGTCATAGGTTCATGAAACCCCAACAGAGCTAGATTTCTTCATACAAGACTCTTTGAAGAGATATTAACCCTACATAAACTAACAACTATTACAAACTATCCTCTTCATACTCCATGGTCGAAGGGATTTTTAATTATAAAGTTAACTAGAAAAATGTCGTAGGTCGAAACCACTGAAGGTTACCATTTTTGTTGTACAACAAAAAGAAGACGTAGGTAAAACACCATTCCATGAAATCGTAGAGCCACAGAGTCTCGAAGACACAAAGCTTAGGGTTATAATGAGAAATAAGTGCGGGTATATGGCCTTACCGAATCAATGATATTTTTCTTTGTAGAGACCAGCCCTTACCCTTGTAGCAAACCGGTCTAAAAATACTGCAACTACAATCAAACCAAGGTTAAATTCCTTTTTGGAATTTAATTGTAAAATATTTAGAAATATATCGAAAAAATTTAAGAACTTACCCTTTATCTTTACGAAGGCTGCATTAATAATCATAAAGGTCTCGTAGATAAGAAAAGAACTCACAAGCCGGTCAAAGAAAGAAAAAAAAGTATGCAAAAGAACTATGTCGCAAAACTAGTGAAGTCTAGGGCCTAGGGCATGAAGGATGAAATCCTCGGCACCTTCGCCACCAACATTCCAATACAGAGCTTCACCAAGAGCCTGCCCTATGATACTATTAACCTAAAAACCACACACAGAGGCGAAGGGATAAAGAGCCACAACTCTTACTCAGTGAAAAATCCAACAATATAATAAACAATTAGAAATCAAGACAAGTTAATCCTTTAGTGTTTACGAAGAGACACTACTTCTCTCCAGTTGGAAGGATTAAAGCCATCACGTGGTCCTAATAAATGCCACATTGGTTTTATTTAATTTTCAAAACAAAACCAAAAAATCCATAGTCCAAATCCTTGGTTATCACCTTTTGGCCATTCATACCTTTGTTAAGTTGGTATAGCTTGGTATTTTAGTGCCTCCTATTTCTTTTAGGTTTAGTTATTTTCCCCTTATGTTATTTTGTCTTGGACCTTTTGGAGGTGGCCCTAATAAGGAGATAATCCCTCAATAGAACACCTACACATAATATGAGAGTTTATGTGTTAGCTAATAAGCTAAGTAAGACCATAAACCCATCCTCCTAAACATCATTATAGCTATCAAATATTTAAAACCAACAATTACCCCAACAATAAATGACATAAAGTAAACATGACGTTCTTTCCTCGACTTGGCGACAAGTGAAATAATAATTCATCATAACTGTAAGCCGCATTATAAAGTTATCATAATAAAGGAATTATGTTAATGAATGGAGCACCAAGCAAAAGTTAAAGAATAGTATGTATATTTTAATTTATGTATTTACAGTTAGAACTAAACCTTTAAAAAAAATATTACGAAATTTGGAGATGTTACACGTTGTATTAGAGTGAGTTTCCAAAGACTAGGCCTAAAGATTTGCTCACTTGCATACAAATAGGAAACCAAATATACTAATCATGTTTGAAAACAATTTATGTACATAATATAAAATTGTATTTTGTAGGAAATGGAAGGAGTTGAAGCATCTTTTGAATATGGATCCCGTTATAATAATCGAGATAACATTTATGTGCAACTAATTAATCAACGAGCTGAACTAATACAAATTGTAAAATATTTAAGAGCTAAATTACAAACTATAAGGGAAGATAACGAAAAAATTTTGAGAGCTCACGAGGAACTAAATCATATATTTCTATATAAAATACACAATGGATGAAAGAATAAAAGAAGAGAATATGAAACTGATTCCAAAATAGTATCATACAAACGTAAGGGTAAGAAATTAAACTTTTCTAATAGTGAAAGTAAATATTCTTCAAGAATTAAAGAAAGGTCACACAAAGAAAAGTAAAAATACTCTAGTGAAAGTAGTGATAGGGATAGTGGTCCTAGGAAGAGGAAATATAAACCATATGAAGAGATTTCAGGATAATTTAAAAGGATAAAACATCCGATGTTTAATGGAGAAGTCGAAAAGGGTGAAGAAGTCGAGGCTTGGCTATCGGGTATGAAAAATTACGTTCATACTTATAACTACTTCGATAGACTAAATCCCCGATGGCTATCTACAACCTAACTGGAAAGGATGACATTTGGTGGCAGGACATAAAAAGAGTTAAAAATGTTAAAGAACAATATTTAACATGGAGATTCTTTAGAAAATACTTTAAAAGGAAATTCTTATCTCAACAGTATTATGAAGAAAGAGATAAAGAGTTTTATGAACTTAAACTAGGTTCAATGTCATTGAAGGAGTTGTGTTAAATTTCTAAGTTTATTAAGATATGTAGTAAATTTCCAAGTTTATTAAGAATTGAATTTGATAACCCAAAAACCCTTGAAGAGATAATGAGAAAAGATAACTTCAGTTACGAACAAAGTAAAAAGAGAGAAACCATACCTAACTGGAAGAATAATAGAGCAAGTAAATTTGATCACAAAAGAAAAGGTTTTAATACTAATAAAAGATTCGGAAATAATTCTTGGAATTTCTCTAAAAATAATTATTAAGGAATGGATTTTAAAGTTAAAACACAACAAAACATTACAACACCAAAAGGAAGAGACATGCATAATAATTATGTTAAAAACAATGAACATCAGGAACCTGTAAATTGTTGGGAATGTCAGGGACCTCATTATGCAGAGTATTATCTGAACACAAAGGGGAACTTCAGCAATGTGCATACAACCCAGGAGGAAGAAATAGTTTCTGACATAGCAAATGAAATGCCCAGAATCTGAAGCCTTGGAGAATTGATAGGTTGATCATCAAACCTCCATGGTGGAAATACAAGGTATGATACAAAACTAGCATGTTTCTATTCTGATTGACCAAGGTGCTAGTTTAAGCTATGTGTCACCTAACATAGTAGAAAAATGCAATTTATCTTTGAAAAATTATTGGTTGGTTCAGTTAGCTACAGGAACCAAAAGAAAAGTAGTTAATTATGTTGAAATCTGTGAAATGTTTATGAGTCGGTTCAAAAGTCGAGTAAAGATTAATGTATTACCGTTAGGGTATTATGATGTTTTAATAGGTATGGATTTGCTGAAAATACATCAAGTAGTTCTGAATTGTTTTGAGGAAAAATTTACATGTTTAAATGATAAAGGAGAAATAATTACAGTCAAAGGGATACCTAGGAAAGTTTATGTTAGACAAATCTAAGCATTAGAAATGACAAAGGTTTTAAGGAAAGGATGTAAAGTTCTTTTTGTACATATAATAAATAACAAACACTCGAATAAAGAAAATAAGCTAAAATTCGATGATATTCCAATTTTACAAGATTTCTCAAATGTTTTCCCAAAAGAAATTCGAGGATTACCCCCAAAGAGAGATCTGGATTTTACTATTGAGTTAGTACCAATAGTTGTACCTAATTCAAAGCCTCCTTATCGAATGAACATTTTATAAATTAACTAATTAAAATTACATCTACAAGAAATGATAAAAAAAATTATATAAGACCAAGTATATCCCCTTGGGGAGCACCTATCTTATTTGTTAAAAAGAAAGACTATACATTACATCTATGTATAGACTACCTTCAGCTGAACAAAATAACAATTAAAAATAGATATCATTTTCCCCACATCGATGATTTGTTTGATCAAATACGCAGAGTGATGATATTTTCAAAAATAGACTTGAGATCTGGATATCATCAAGTCAGAATTAAAGACGAAGATGTTTTTAAAACTTCTTTCAAAACTCAATACAGGCACTATGAGTTTGTAGTTATTCCCTTTGGTCTAACGAATGCTCCAAAAACTTTATGTGCTTAATGAAAAGTGTCATAAGTAAATACTTAGATAAATTTGTAGTCGTATTCATCAATGACATATTAATTTACTCAAAAATGAAAGAAGAACATGATGAACACTTGTAGATAATACTACAGGTTCTTAGAGAACATAAGTTGTATGCTAAATTCACTAAATGTGAATTCTTCAAAGATAAAATACAATATATAGGTCACGTAATATCCAAAGAAGAAATATTAGTAGACCCAGATAAGATAAAAGAAATAATTGAATGGCATGTTCCAAAATGTGTAACATATGTATGATCATTCATGGGAATTACAGGTTATATGTTAATTCATGGGAATATGTCAATTCAACCATTATGGTTGACTCATTTTATTGGAATTCTATTGGTTCTTGAATTCCAACTCATGAGAACTTATTGTTGGCACGTTTTCTTATAAGGCCCATTTTAGACCCCAAATTTCCTCTAATGTCGGGATGAGGGGAACTCAATCCCTAAGATTGTTCTATCATGGATGAGCGAGTCATTTGGTATTTAGATGGGTGAGCTATGTTCGGCTCTCTGGTTTGTATCGCTGCGTCAGATCTGGCTTGCATTTGTGCTTTGGGAAGGTATGTCCTTCACATGGTTTGCAACATTGTTTATTTGTTGTTTCGGCTGAAGGATTGTTAAACTTCTCACGATTCCATGTCTCGTGTTTGCAGGTGGTAGGGATTGCATTGCGCAGGTCATGGGTCTCTCAGGTTTGCGACACATACCCTTCACGGGTAAGCCCTGTACCAACAAGATAAGAGCTTGTTACCTCTGCATAGAGTTATTTGAAAAATATTTTAGGTCAGTGTTTATAATGTTGAATGAATACTTGTGTCAGTTATAGGTTTCGACTATGCACAGGTTTGTTTGTAAATAATGAAATAAATCCAGAGATGCATATGTAGTTTGGGGTTTAAGTTGTTGGGTTTGGCACCTTCGGGCCATGAATGCCACTACTCTGCTCTGTAATATTTTTGGGTTGGTATCTTAAACTTGTGACTTCGATGGTTAATGAACACTCTGCATTTTAGTTTTAATGATGGGTTTTGAATGGTGGCAGCACCATTTCTTGCAATGGTGCCTTGGTTTGGAATCACAACTATGTATTTTTTACTTATAATTTACAGTGGTATAAATGTATGCAATCACTGTTGTGTATCAATCATGGATACGGTTCCTAGCTTAGAAAGGTTTAGAATCTATGTAAATTGATGTCTGTAATTTAAATTATTGTTTTGGGTATTTACAGAGTTTATTTGGCTTTAGAGCCGTGCCATTGCTAGAACTGGCACTCTTTCCAATTAGCTTAGCGACTGTGTAATATATTAGTGGAATGTTGTTAAATGGTGATTTATGATTCTGTTTACCTATCTCTGCATTGATTTTGGGGATGGCCATGAACTGTGGTTTTAACCTTACGATATGGATGTTGTCACTATGATAGCATAGAAAGTGGTTATTTGTTAATGGAATTATTTCTTTGCTACTCGATCATGATCCTCGAATATGTTTACATCGTATAAATTGGGGTTTATATTACTAGGTGGAAAATGTTGAATATGATTACAACATGTATTAATATTGTTGGTATTTACTGTATGGAAATGTTGACAGGGAAACAATTTCATTTTAGGGTTAATATTTATTTAATTTTAATGTTGTTAGCATAGACTGTGTGGAATAATTATAATCTATTACAATGTTCATAAAATTTTGTTAATCGAACCCTACAAGATTCGATGTTGCTCACGATTGGAATGTAAGCCTTGTTTTAAATCGTAAGCTCTGAGGATTCGATCCTGAGCTACGTGGGTTGTAAAAGATGTGTGTGTGTATGTTTTATTTTGGAATGAATGCCAACAGGATTTGATTTTGTAACCTCTTGATTTATACGATATGTGTTAATGCATTTTTTTTAAGTTAGGTTTGATTCTTTATGATATTGGTATAGAGTATAGTTATGAAATATTATGCCTTCGTGCCTAAAAACCTTAGAGGTCTCCATAGCTTGGCATTCGATGTTGTTGTTTATAAAATGTAAATGATTTGTTTATAGTTTTGTTTTATGATATTGTAATTAAAGTGTTAGTCATTATATTCTAGTTATAATATTATGCATTTAATTTAAATCAAAGTTGTAGATAGTATTTTGGTTTATTATAAATAATATCAGCCTACTCGCAATATGAAATTTGCAAGCAGAGATAACATTAAGGTTTTGTTTTTAATTAGTTCTAGGTTTTGGAACTCGAGTTTATAGATAGGAAATAAATTGCATAAATGAAATAGAAACCAAACCCCCCTATAGATAGCACTAAAGGTGCTTAATCCATCATGAATAAAATATATAAGAATAGCCTCGTTAAAATAAATAGATAACCTAAACTTTGATAAAAATAAATACACCTACTCATCAACAATGAGTTTAACCTGTAAGTGAAGATAGAAGTAATGCATGAAATATAACCTAGCTTATAGCATAGACTTACTAAATATCCATTCAGAATTCAATCTCCTCTTTTACAAATAAAACCTATGTAGTTTGCAAGGGAAAAATCAAGGACCTCATATGTGGAAGATGAAGTTATTTTAATGGCTGAAAATCATGCACACTCAAATACTGAGTATTAACAAATTCATAGATAGATATGACCTCTGTTTAGATAACCGAATAACTTGGGAATTACCACGTTCCACCCAACCATGACCCGAAACTGTTCTTGGTTTCAATCTGGATCCCCCCGAGTTGGTTCCAACATGCAAGTATCTTAGAGATTCTAAGGTAAGGCTTCCCTATCTTAGATATCATGTTCTGTATCAATTCTCTTTTTTCTTCTTAGAAAAAATGTTCTCCAAGAACTCTCTTGAGAATAATCTGGTAGAATTATGGAATAACAAAAAGATCCCCAAGCCTCTCTTTGGATTGATTTTTATAGGTAGACTTTTTAGTCAAAGGGGCAGTTAAATAAGAATCATTTGATTTCTTGAAATAACCATTTTTATTTAATTTAGGTAATTTTAATATTTAACTTAGGAACTTTTGACTAGTTCCTATTTTGACTCTTGTAGGTATTTTAATATTTAATTATCATTAGTAATAACAATAATATATGGATCTTTTCTTTATTACTTATAGCTATTAGTATTATTACTATGCTTACTCTTTATATATATATATATATCATTTGTTAACATTTTATCCTTGGGTATCATATAGCATGATCCATAAACATATAACACTTTTCTTTTAGCTACGGTCACTTTCTTTAATAAGACCTTCAGGTAGGTTTTAGGTTAACTAGGTTAGGAAACTCTGAACCTCCTTGCATGTTGGATTCCCTTGTATAACATGGTAGTTCTTCAATACTTGATGAGATAGATAAATTCAAAATTTTATTTAATCAGTTAATAACAAGTAAGAAGAAATCAATGTTTTATTCGAGTCATTTTCACTCGACATAGTTAATGCTTTTCAATAACTCCTAGCACTTATCCACAGCCCATACTCAACGCTAAAAATAGGGAGTTACAAACTTGGTGCAATTCTAGAGCTCCTCGCTCAACACTAATGGTAGGATGTACTTGTAGGATACACCTAGGGATACAATGGCCAAGGATCCAATGTTTGAGATCTTAGGGTCAAAATCAACTTGGAATTCTCTAGGGATTATGCCCAACACTTCCAATTTTATCTTTTCATGCTCAACACAAATGTTTCATAACTCATGTGTTCTGAAGCTTCTTGCTCAACACAAATATAAATACTCATGTGCTCTAGAGCTTCTTGCTCAACACAAAACATCAAATACCCATGTGCTCTAGAGCTCGTCACTCAAGACAAAACATCTCATCAATTATGTGCTTCAGGGTCCATGCCCAACACATGAAATCATATATATAAAGCATACACAATTGGCTTACACCCAATATATCAAACAAATCATCATGTTCATATGAAGTGGCCTCTTAGACCCAATATACCAATTAAAATATCAAAGTAACATCATAAGCAATGGGTCTTATGCCCATAAGTGTTAGGTTGAAATTAGGGATATTACAAAGTTTTTCTTGGATTTGTTGGTTGAATGAGTGGGTTGTCCATGCAGGATTCCTCTCGTCATGTTTCAAAGTAAAGCTTCAGTGATTGCTTTCTGCTAGTTTCTTTCATTCATATTATCATCTTTGAAGCTTTGTAATTATGCTTGCAGACTCTCTATGGTTTTTAGGATATCGAAATTTAATTCAACCACCAATTATTATTTACATGTGGGGGTATTCAGATTTCCTTTTCAGCTATTGTATTCTTTAGTATTCATGATCGGAACTAATCTTTAATATTGCAATTAAAATATTTAATAACAAATAATTTCCTGCTAGTTAACACAATTTCAAATACAATTTATTTCTACAATGAATGTTTGGTAACTCCCATTAGGTCTCTTAGTGTTTGAATATGGACTCTGATACCACTTTTTATGTCCCTAAAATTCATAATTAAAAAAAATCATAGGCTAATAAAATACTAAATTCAAGGACATCGTTAAAACTTATGAGGAATAAAACTTGGTTGTGTACTAAACCTAAGTGTCGTAAGTTTTTTTCCCTCTATGTGTTTTCCTGACCGATGATGATGTTTTACATGATTTTGTTCTATTACTTTGACATGTTAGTATGTTTACTTTACTTGTATATTAGTTGCGGACATTTTCGACAATTACATTATGTTACGTTTTACTTTTACATTCCATGTATTTAAATTCATTTATGGTTTTATTATTAAGAGGTTGACTTAGCTTTCTATGTCAAGGGGTGGAGTGGCAGGGTTTTATCCCTTAAGAGTCCACTCATAAATATAAGCATTCATATTGCTACGGAGTTTACTTAGTTCGTCATGAACTAATGCAGGCTCCTATTTTCTTGTGCAGGCTATTTTGCTAGTAAACTCAGTCTTATGATCGTGGCAATAAAAAAGTCCTACATCTACAACAAACTATATCCACACTACACTATTCCTGCGCATAACTGTGTGAAAAGAGGACTAAAGTCCTAAGCCTAAACTATACCTAAATCCTATGGTAATAAGGTTTATGAGCTTGTATGTATGCATGTTTATAAACTTAATTGTATAAACTATATGCTAAGGTTTTCAAACCTTAGATGCATTATAACATATTATTTGAACTATATGGTATAAAGGGTTTTATCTTTATGGCATATGCACATGCCATTGAAACTTTGTAATAGCATGGAAAGGGAGGTTTTAAGACTTAAGCGAATGTGGTTTGGTTAAAAAAGGTGCATACAACGTGAACCAAACTATATCATAGTGGTATTTTATCTAAATGATAGTGGTGGACATGGTGGAGAATTTATTGCACATTGGGAAGCGCAGGGAGAATGCCACAAGCATTGTGTAGGGTTTGTATGTGGCTCATTTGGTCTTCGAGGTTGGAGGAGAGGGTGGTCTTGTGATCCAGATGTAAGTTATTCTTCTCATCCTGTGGTACCAACAAGATTCCACACTCTTGGAATAGGTATGAAATATCGTTGGTATCTATTTGTATTGTTTGTTTAATTTTTATTTTCAATATGCATACTTCTGATAATCATTTCGGGTCTCTGAGGTGGATGAAGCGCGTCACTCAGTGGGGCTTGATTTCGATGCCATAGGTTTCTTCCGCAACCAATCTCTCAGTAAGCCCTGAAATTGGAAATGACCTTTACACTGCTGTGTGTTTTAGCAGAGTATTTGAGCTTTAGGTGGGGGAAATACATTGTTGAGTTGTTTCATTGGTTGGGGTTTTGATAGTGGTTTGGAATTTAAATATGTGACTATGTAGCTTCTTCATGGCTTTGCCATATGTATTTTTTGGACAAATGTTTTATTGTAAATAGCTTGGATCGAATCTGTGTATGAATTTATCGTGTTGCAACGATCTGTATTTGGTTTTATTTAACTTAATGGGAAGCTTATGTTTGGGTAATGACTTTGTGTTTACTATTATGTTGTGTTTCTTTTGTATTTACAATGCCATTTCTTTCAATGGCACTAATGATGATTTTACTGTGTAAAATTATTCTTATGGTAGCAGTGTGTAGTGAATAACACAGATGCATGAGTTTATTATTAATGTGGTTGGGTTTACTTTGCGGCCATAAGCATGCAGCTTGGCTCAGCTCTTAGTGTGGACAAAAATCCTGGGTTTATTTATCAAATTGTATTTTATGTTTTTAGATTGTGACTATGAATTTGATTTATAAGGAAAAAAGTGTATATGTGTGTTGTCGTTGTTTATATAGTTGGTTATATTTAAATCACTTTCGGGGAACGTGAGAGGAGAATCCATTAATGTATGATTTCGTAGTGTTTTTTTTTGCTTGTTGGAGCCTGTTATGGAGAGAAACTTCCTATGGCTTGGGGTGTACCACAACAGAAAACTAGACACTAGAAATCAATCTTTCCCAATATGCAAGGGAAACCAAATATCTAACACTAAGGGATATCGAATTGTACCTTGTTCTGGACGGTTGAAGTAGATCCTCGTTAATCTTTTCCAATTCACGCTTGCGTTAGAAATTCGCTCTCAACAATAGAAAACAAGACAAGCATGCTATATAATAATGTTCTAGACCTACTCTAGCATATATATTCAACCATGTATAAGCATTTAAACATATCCATTGATTCAATATTCATTCAAATGCACATTAATTGGACAGGAAAAGATATTTTTATTAATAAAATCAGATATTATAAGAGTGACAACCTCTGTTGGCACGTCTACAAACCGGAGAAACTGAGTCCTCCACCTCAATCCTCCATATCTTGATAGAAATCTCACAAGCCAAAGGAAATCTTGGGAAGAACACAAAGTGCTCCAAAGGGACAAAGGGATGTAGACTCAAGTACAAGCAAACTGAGGTAACAATGGACAATAGTTTCTTTTCTCTTCAATTGCTCCTCTTCAATGTATCCAAAGGGTTCCTTATATAGCACTCAAAAAGGGTAATGGAGCATCGAATCCGAGCTTTCTCAGGGAATTTGGAAGGCTAAGATTCAATTTATTCAGAATCATATGAGGAAACCTCAAAAAATGTTTGGACTTATGTACAGATTCATATGTACACTAGTTTGAGGTCAAAACTCGCATGTACACATGAGTTTGAGGTTAAAAGTCATGCACAGCAACAAACAGAGGTTTTAAAGGGAGGAAATTGGAATATCAAAGTATAATATAAGTCCATGGGGTTCATAGAGTTTGCAGAGGGACAAGGAATGCCATAAATATCTGATCAACTGTGTGTGGTAAAATCAGCTATTATAAATGCCCCTTAACGTGTGAGGTCAGAGGGGTAACATGATGGCTGAAATACATTATAAAATCCATCCTAGAAGTGGAGTAATGAAGACCTAGGTGGAAGAACCATCCATCCATCAGTACAATACAATGATAAATCTCTACATGTGACTGCAAATACATGGAGCAAACTCAGATACATAAGATTACAATGGCCATGAATAGGCATAATATACAAAATGTGTCATGTGTGTTCATTGCCACGTACAATATACAATAGATCATAATCTCCATAGTGGATGAAGATGTATAATAGATCAAGATCTCCATAATGGATGAAGATATACAATGATTCAATATCTCCATAGTAGCAGAAGATATTTGATATACACTGGAATCAAATCACGAGAGATGAAATCTCATGAACGTTGGCATGATTAAGGAGGTAGCATATATGGAATGCCACCAAGCTGGAAGTTCTTCTACATGAAACTCTATGAGTAAATGTACTACTATGTGAATAGATTTATCGAAGTCGAACATAGTAGTCCATCGTCTGATTACCGGTCATTGATGTATATCGTTAATAGACGCGAGATCACCCACTGCTAATGAAAATGGGAATCAAGGTACAGAGTGCAATCTAACAAGTGTGAATATATTTTTTGAGGTCGAACTCTTAGAAGAATCTATCGATCAGGAGACATTGATGTATTCCCAAAACTGTCGATGGCAAGAAAACCTATGACTGTAAGTCTCAAGGCACTCAAAGGACTCTATACTCCTATTCCAAAATAAATGATCTAATTTCAATGGAATGGAATCCCCTAGAAGGAGTGAATTAAGGAATCCCCCATAAACCAACACAAGGATCTCAGCAACGCTGTATAATGTGGAAGAACGTGAACAATATGTGCATGAACCAGTAACAGTATCGGGAATGGATGACATGCAAAGTCAAGTTAACTGAGGAATGGTCGAGTCAGGCTTCAACTTCCTTTGAACAAGAGCATAAATGAAAATGGTGATTGAAGGTAGGAATCATGGAATCAATATGCAAATTGGGACATCTATGTGACACAGGAGGCATCATCAGAGGCTCCATAGGGACTAGAAGTTTAACCTATCAGTGGAGACAAACTTAGAGTAACAAGTACAACTCCTAAAGTCAAACTAATAACCCAACCAATAGATGTGATATACAATGCTCTTTTCAAAGGAAAAACAACTTAGCTACTGCCAAAGATAACATCTTTTACTGTCTAGCTTTCTGGTTTTTTTATTTTTTTGGACTTTTTTAGATATTTTGAAAATCTTGAAAAAGAATAAAATTTCTTTATTCTAAAAGTCTAGGAGGAGACAAGTGTCAAGGGATAAGAAAACTAGTTCCAAGCAGTGGAACATGCCTATTATCCATGCAAGGATATATGTGTAGGATAACGACACTCCGGGGAATGTCTCCTCCCGGTAAAAGGGATGATCAATCTGCAAAAGATATGTAAAAAGGCTCTTCTTGTCTAGACATGAGACAAGCTCGAGCTATATTGCTGATAACACAAAGTTAGGGGGGTGGCATAATGATTGATAAGGCAAGAAAAAATCATGAAAATGCAATTACAACTTGGTATATACTAGGGAGTCCCAAGTAAAATGACCAGCATAAAGTTCAAGAGGAGTATGAAGCTCTTAATCCAGGACATGGCGAGACTAAAAACGGACTCCACACCCTAAAGGAGGAAACTCAACATGGGAACCAAATGAAATATAGGATCTAACAAGGGTACCCATGTATGGGAAATATCTACCATTCACATAATGCCACTCCTAATAGAAACATGAAGGTTCTGTGACATCATGGAATGGGTTGGTACCTAAGGTTAAGATCTAACTATCATAATGTCATGCAAAATGCAGGTGGATGTAAAATCCTAACCTATATGCCAGTTTAGACATGATACCTGTAATAGGCACAAACAAGTCAAAGACCTCGAAGAGAGTGTGCAAAACACGGACCCTAGATGACAACAATATTAGTCCAAAAACAACTAGAAACAGTCAGTAAATAGTCCAAACTATAGGATACAGGGAGGATTGATCATGACAACTAAATTCAAAGGAAACAGTGTGATGGATGATGGGACATAAAAACCAATGCAAGGTGTATACCCAAGGTTCATGTATCCACTACCACCCTCATAAGGGTGACCACTAGCGTAAAGATTGAGCAAAGGGAATAAATATCCTCCACAAAGGGAGTAGAGGATGAAATATGACCATTCCCAAAACCATGAGCACGGTAAGGGGATTTTATGCCCCCAAGTCTGACACGAGGATCTACACTAGGACCAAGGATGGGTGACAGGATACGAGGCATTCTAAAAATAAAAGGATCCAAACTCAAGAGAACATAAATATACTTAAGTAACTGCGATCCCAAAGGCCAACTAGCACACAAAGAGAACACTACGAAGAAAATATACAGCCAAAATGCAAGAAAGCCAAGGGGATGATAAGTGAGATACCGAATGCAGCATGTATGTCTCGCCTAGGAGAGGCTCAACACTCCCATACACTACAAGCGAAGGTATGTAGCCAATTATAGTGTCCCTTGGCCACTATAATTGGCCTTCAATGCATATAGTGAGTGTGTTGTCTGACCCCTACTTGGCCAAGACACCTACATAATAACCTCTGCAAGTACCCCCTGTGATACCTAGGCAGCGAAACTAAGGTCACCCCAATATAACCAATGCTCACATGGATAGTTGCACGTGGGATCGACTATATGGGAAGGGTAGAAAATCTCGAAACCCTCGAAAGAACCCCTAGATATGAATACAATCCTAGAAATATCTCCAGTGCTCACAAAAATGACCAAGGGGTATCACAATTGCATGCAATGCCTCATGCTTAACTCCCGTGTAAGAGGATCATCCTAAGAAAAACTAATTATATAAATGATTTTACACTCTAACCTGGACAGACACCTAATTTTTTTGTTTAGTGGTCTTCGAGAATTTACTCACAATGAACTATTCCAAGAACCTAAAACCTATTCTTGTTGATGCACCCTAGAAAAGAAAAGAGTATAATTCATTTTATTAAGCGTTGATTTTAGTTGGCTATTATTAATCAGAGGGTAAATGGTTGTGCAACTAATGAAGTTATGACTCGGCCGTGAAGTAAATATGCACACCTAACAAGCAATTCCAATTGCAATATATAGAATCAATAATAGGGTATGCCACTACATGAGATGCAAAATATTTATTCATTTTCTGAATGTCAATGCAATCCTTCCTATATGAAATCCTAAATACAACTCTCATCCAAGCAATCCAATGCAAGTACCTCTTCAAGTCCACATGTGAGATGCAAGTAAGAATGTAACTATTTTGTAGTTTTCAAGATAAAAGAATGAAAAATGCAAACAAAAGTCATTTAAAACTCTTAGTCTCTGCAGCAAGTATAAAACACAATCCAGGAAAGACATCAAGACAAAAATACTAATGCGCTAATGGAAAAACAAATAAGGAGATAAATGACTAGAACTATTTTCAAAGAAAAATCAATGAAAAATGGTCTCTTGTCACGAAAGAAGTAGTCAACAAACAACATCAGAACCCAGGAAGACCCAACCACACTCACAACCCGCCCAACAACTTCCCATGACATCAAACTCAACCAAAAGGGAGGATGTACGCGACTATATAAAGAACAACAGTGTATGTACGTGACTTTTGGCCAAAAACGTCCATGTATGCGTGACTTTTGGCCAACAATCCATGTATGTACGTGACTTTTAGCAAAAAACCTACATATATAGAAAAGAGAGTGGTAAAAAGTGGGCCAAGGCTCAAACTAATATAGGGGAGTGTTAATGGATGAACATACTACTAAATGCTACACATAAACGAGGACAAACATAGAATGAGTCAATAAGATCAAGCACATTGTGATCCCAACCCCCCCCCCCCCCAAAAAAAAAAGAACTTCCCTAGTGGAGTCACCAATTCTGTTATGGAGAGAAACTTCCAATGGCTCGGGGTGTACCACAACAGACATATAGACACCAAAAATAAATCCTTCCCAATATGCAAGAGAAACCAAACATCTAACAATAAGGTATATTGAATCGTACCTTGTTCTGGACGGTTGAAGTAAATCCCCGTTGAGCTTTTCCAATTCACGCTTGCGTTAGCAATTCGCTCCCAACAACAACAAAAAAGAGAAGCATGCTATATAATAATGTGTTAAAACTACTCTAGCATATATATTCAACTATGTATAAGCAATTAAACATATCCATGGATTCAATATTCATTCAAATGCACATTAATTAGACAGTAAAACATATTTCTATTAATAAAATTAGAGATTACAAGAGTGACAACCTCTGTCAGCACATCTACGAACCAGAGAAACTGAGTCCTCCACATGGGCCTCCACCACCCCAATCCTCCATCTCTCGATAGCAAGCTCACAAGACAAAGGAAAGCTTGGGAAGAACACAAAGTGCTCCAAAGGAACAAAGGGATTCAGACTCAAGTACAAGCAAACTGAGGCAACAATGGACTATGGTTTATTTTCTCTTCAATTCCTCCTCTTCAATGTATCCAAAGGGTTCCTTATATAGAACTCCAAAAGGGTAATGGAGGGTCCATTCCGAGCATTCTCAAGAAATTTTGAAGGCCAAGAGTCAAGTTATTCGGAATCATATAAGGAAAATTCCAAAAATATTTGGACTTATGCACACATCCCAATGTACGTGGGTTTGAGGTCAAAAGTCACGCGTACACGCGAGTATGAGGTTAAAAGTCACGTACAACAATAAACAAAGGTTTTTAAGGGATGAAATTGGAACATCAAAGGATAATATAAGTCCATGGTGTTCATAGAGTCTGCAGAGAGACAAGGAAGGCCATAAATATGTGATTAACCATGTGTGGTAAAATCAGCTATAACAGAGCCTAAAGGATTATATTGTGGGATGACAGATAAATAGATATACTTGTGGTTTGATTTGTAATTTATAAAATGAATCTATAAATGCCCGGAACCAATCCTCGACACGATTCGATGGTTGGGATGGGTTAACTATTTGATGTGTAATTCATGAAATGAATACATAAAGTCCCGTAGCAAATGGTTGGCCTTGGTTTAACGATTCTTAGAAATGTTTTAATGTTTCCGTAGCATGGTTTGGATATGAATTATAAATGGATTATTTAAATTTTTTGATGTCGAGTTTTTAATAATGTTTTAGTTTTAATTATTATTAGGGTTTACTTTACTTAGATTTATGAAAACTCTAGTTTAACTTTGCAATAAAGTTTGAGGAAAATCTAGTAGCTACTTATCTTAATAACTAGGGTTTAAATCTAAGATATATTGTTTGATAGTTAAATCATTCTAGAACTTGTTTAAATCAAACTAAGAGAAATAAAACTATAAATTCCTATCTAGAGTTATCTTAATAACTAGGGTTTAAATCTAAGATATATTGTTTGATAGTTAAATCATTCTAGAACTTCTTTAAATCAAAATAAGAGAAATTAAACTATAAATTCCTATCTAGGAAATAATGGTTGACTTTAAGTTTAAACAAATAAATCGGCATGTAATATAAAATCTATCTCTAGAATTTATATAGAAATAGTTCACACCAAATTTCTATAAACAAAGGGAAACCTATATGCATTCAATGTGCATATTTCTAATCAATATTTTAAACCCTACTTAGTAAAATCTATAAGAATTTAGAGAGCCTTGCACACTTAAACACACAAAATTAATAAGAATTTAGACAATTCTCACCTAAGATATGTGAACCTAATAAGTTGGGAAATATCACATTCCACCTAGCCATGACCTGGAACCATTTTTCATTTGAGTGCTGATCTCCGAGAGCTAGTTCCAACATGCAAGTAGTCTACATCTCCTAAAAGTAAGGCTTCACTTATTTGGAATATTACTAGATTGCTTTACTTTTGGAAAATGCTCTCCAGAATTCTTAGGAAAATAGTGATGAGATCCCTAAGCCTTTCTTTGGCTTGGGTCTTTATAGACAAGCTTTAGGAAAACTAGCACTTAAACTTCAGTTAGATCAAGAATCATTTATTTTCTTGAAATAGTATTTTAATTGATTTATGTGAAGTTTAATAATTTATTATATTTAACTTAGAAACTCTTTTACTAGTTCCTACTTTGACTCTTTTAGGATTAAATATTTATTTAATTACTTTTAGTAAATAATTCCACATAAATTATTCATTAATTATTATAGTTATTATTATTCTTTTTTATTTAATATGTGCACTTACCCTTTTACTCATAACATATATAAACTATATATATACATATAATATTGTTAATATTTATTTAACCATCATATAGCATGATCCCAATTCACATTTTGTTTTCATAAGCTTATAAGTATTTCTTTTATCAAGGTATTTAGGTAGGGTTGTTCAATAATGTCGTCAAGACAAAAACTCAAAAATGTTTACCATTCAAAAAAGAAGGAGGCTCTTCTAGGAACTCCAAAAAGAAACGACAACGAGAAACACACCATGTCGGATCTTTTCCATGAAGTCAAAAACCCTAGGGTTCACGAGTTAAGGTCTTACCACCTTTTGACCTCGGTACCATCCACTTAAGCCCACTTCCAAGCCAAGCAACCACTCTCAAAACCTCTTTCCAATAAAACAAGGGACATAGGTTAAAATCTTGTTTAAATTATTTGCATTAAAATTTCATCAAAACTGTTGAATAATCCTTCGGGATTACATTGTAAATAATATTTCAGTTATTATTTAGTAAATTCTAGTTAATAATCTCATTATCTAACTGTAGATAATAGTCTTGATTTCCTTTATATGTAACACTCATCTACGTAATAAGATATTGATTTGCTAAGGTTCTTCACGTTGTTTGTCAATGGTATCAGAGAAAGGCAGCGAAGCATTAGTGAGAAAGAAGGATCCCACGAAGGAGTAGCCATCAAAGGAGCTATAACCAAGAAAGGAGAGTTGATTTGTAAAGATTGTGGAAGAAAGACAAAGACTACACATAAAGAGGAGACTACATGTAAATTGTTCCGGTAATTGTTTTGAAGAATTATTTTCTAATTTAAAAAAAAAGAAAAGAAGAGAACCGCCATTTATATTTTTCATGCAATGATTTCTTTAAATTAATTATCAAATCTTTGGGGAGTTCTTTTCAGAAAATAAAAGCTTTTAAACAGCCATTTATATTTGAGTGCAAGGTTTTTTAAATTGAATTATCAAACCTTTCAGAAATATTTTTAGAAGATAAAAAGGTTTTAAAGAACAATGGCTAAGAGGAAAAGAATATATCAAATTGTATTTTGTACATAGTCATTAGAGAAAATTTCAACTCAAAATGGGCCTCCTAAGGAAAATTAATAAAATAATAGTTAAAATAATAAAATAATATTTATTAATTTTGGAGGAAGAAAAGAAAAAACTATTTTTTGTTCGTATTTTCAACATATCTCCCTGATTTTTTACTCAAATTTAGATCGTGAGAGCTCATTGGATGCAGAATTGAACGAGTAACCACTCGACATACTTTTGACAAGCCCCGCTACCCCAAAAACAAGAAATACCTGAAAAAAAATGTGATGATGATGTCATCATCACATTTTTCAGGTATTTCTTGTTTTTGGGGTAGCGGGGCCCATAAAGAGTATGCTGAGTGGGTACTTATTGGATGAAGAATTGAATTCTACATCCAACGAGCTCTCCCAATTGAAATTTGAGTAAAAACACACGGAGATATGTCAAAAATACTAACAAAAAAGTAGTTTTTTTATGATACATATCCCCAAATTTATATTAAAAAATTGTTTAAGAGGTGCTCCCTTTTTAATTTTAAATCATTTTGATTAGCTAATACATGATGACATGGAATTTGTATTATTTTTGGAAGGCCCATTTTAAATTGAAATTTCCTCTAATGAAATTTCAATGAATCTTTAATTTCAATTGTTGGAGTTATTTTTTCTCGAAAAGAAAATTATGAGGGATGGTTTCGTAAAGTTAAAAATACTCTTATTTGTAATGATATGTGGGATGGGATTTTTGAAAATTATAATTTAGAAGATAAGAAATATGGTGAAGTAATAGATGAAGTGGATAAAAGTGCACCAGTACCACATACAAATGCCAAAGAGTTAACATTATGGAAAAGCAAGGATAAGAAGGTTTATGCCTTAATCATTGCCTCTGTAAGTGAAGAAGTAAGTAGACATTTAGTTTCTAGCAAAAGTGCTTGGGAATCGTAAATGAAACTAAGAGATTTGTATGATTCACATTCTCAGCTTGGAATCATACAATTGTTGATGAAGTTATTTAACTTAGAATTAAAATATAATGATCCAATGAAACTTGCTTTTCAAATTAGAGCAATTTTCCATGATATTGATGCAACTGGTGTAAAATTTGACATTCAACTTACTGCATTTATTAAAGCTCTATATCCTACCTATACTCATTATTTAGAATAACTTTAATCTAGTGGCCAAATGAAAGCTATGACCTTTGAAACACTTGTTGAGAAAATTACAAAAAGAGAGAAAGAATTTGGGAAGGAGTCGTCTAAACCCAATGAACAAACTTTGTGTCTTGCATAGAAAGGACACAAATCAAAATAAGAATTTGCAAAGGATGAAAATAGAAGGAAAGGTTGAAGTAGCTCGGACAAACAGGACACTACAGAGGAAGGGGGGGGGGGAGATTTAATCAATCAGAGAAACAATGTTATAGATGTGGAAAATCTGGTCATACTGCAAGTTATTGTAGAACTTCTTGGGAGAAAATTGTTAACAAGCAAGACAAAGTACAAGATAAAGGAAATGATAAAGGTAACCCTCCTAAATCTGCACATTATGTTGTTGCACATTGTATTCTAGGAATTGAATAAGATTTCAGTACTTTGTTTTCTTGGAATGACATTTGATTATTAGATGCTCAAGCCACATGCCATATGACATTTAGAAGAGACTTCTTTGAAAATTTTAGTGATCAAATTGATGGGGTAGTACATTTGGCAGTTAAAACCTTCAGAAATTGGTTCTGTTAGATTGAAATTATCACAACTTGTTGATTATATAGATTATGTTGTTCTTTATGTTCCACAATTGAAGAGAAATCTAATATATCTTGTGCAAATTAGACAGCAAGATCACTCAATACATATTTTTGATGGTATCATTGAAATTAGAAGAGATTATGATAATGTGATTGTAATGAATGGAGTGGAAGATAACAAAGTTTTAAAGTTGAATGGTACATCATCCAATTCACTGAATTCTACAAATTTGGTTCAGCATAATAGTAATTTATCTTCCAGTTTGTTATGGCATGCTAGATTCAGTCATATTAATTATGACAGTCTCATAATTATGAAACATAAAGGATTTCAAGGGCTTCCTAATATTACAAGACAACTTTCCCCATGTGATGCTTGTATTTTAGGCAAGCATAGTAAACAACTTTTCCATGATTCTATGTTTCGAGCTTCAAGAAAGTTTGGTCGTATTCACTCAGATTTATGCGGGCCCATGCCCGTTCCATCGGCAAATGGCAACAAGTATATAATGAATTTCATTGATGACTTTACAAGGATGTGTTGGGCTTATTTATTAAAATAAAAATCTCAAGATTTTGCTACATTCATAAATTTTTATTTATGGATTAAAAATGAAGCCCGGCTCAATATTGGAACCCTTCAAACTCATAATGGTGTTGAATATACATCTCAATATTTTGAAAATTATTTGCAGAAGAATGGTATTAAACATCAAACAACTATTCCTTATAATCCACAACAAAAATGGTGTGGCAAAATGTATGAATAGGACATTGTTTAATATGGTAAGATCAATGATGTTTTTGAAGAATGTCAAGCTAATGTTTTGGGGAGAAGAAGTTCTTTGTGTTGTCTACATTAAGAATAGATGTCCTTATGCTCCACTAAAAAACAAAACACCTTATGAAATGTGGCATGGCCATCTTCTAGCTGTCAAACATTTTAGAATTTTCGGTTCCACATGTTATGCTTTGATTCTTGAGCAACAAAGACATAAATTGGAAGCAAGAAGTCAAAAGTGTATCTTTTGGGGATAGTCTAATACTTCTAAAGCTTATAGGTTGTATGATAAAGATAACAGGAAGTTTATTATTTCTAGAGATGTTATAGTTCTTGAATTTGAGAAAGATGCACTTACTATTGATAAACAACTTTCTCAACTTGATAGATTTCATTCTAAAAAAATCTATCATGAAATGGATAATGAACTTCCAAATCTTGAAGGGGGGATTCCTCATCTAAGTCAATTTTTGGAATTTCCTTCTATATCAACAAGTTCTTCTAATGCACAAGTTGATGATTCTAATTCACAAGTTGATGAAATAGAAGAAGAGATTGTTGATGATATTGTTAATGGAATGGATAAATTAAGTATCATAGATAATGTTGAACCTGCTCTTAAAGAAGAAACAAAGCAAACACCATAACAAGAATTTTGTAGTTCAATACAGACTAAGACATTTCCAAAAAGGTATGATGATTTTGTCACATTAGATTGTGAATTAAACTTTGATGTGTTTGATGAACCAACATATTTTCAAGAAGCAGTACATAGTGATGTATGGAAAAGTGCAATGCAGAGAGAGTATGATGCTCTCATAAAAAATGGAACGTGGAGGTTGGTGGACCCTCCAATTGGAACCAAACTGATTGGATGCAAGTGGATATATAAGAATAAGTATAAAGCACATGGGTCACTTGATAAACACAAAGCGAGACTTGTAGTAAAAGGGTATACATAGAAAGAAGGTGTTGATTACACAAAAACATTTGCTCCTACAACTAAATGGGGCAGCATTGGAACTTTGTTTTCATTAGCAGCACAAAAAGGATGGAAAATACATCATATGGATGTTAAAATAGTCTTTTTGAATGGAGACTTGAAAGAATCTCTTTATATGGATCAACCTGAAGGATTTTCTATCAAAGGTCAAGAACAGAAGGTATGTAAATTGGTCAAATATTTATATGGTTTGAAGCAAGCACCCCAAGCATGGTATGAAAATTTAATTGAACATCTTCTCAAATTGAATTATAAGAATTTCAATCTAGATGATGCAAATTTATTTGTCAAGAAAGTTGGAAGATCGGTTGTATATCTAGTTGTCTATGTAGATGATTTGATTATCACACGAAATAACGATGATCATATTGTATCTATCAAAAGAGAGTTCTTTTTTTTTTGATATGATAGATTTGATATTATTACATTATTATTTAGGAATTGAAGTAGATAAAAAACCAAAGAACATTTTCATTTCTGAGAAAAAAATATGTTGGAGAGTTATTAAACAAATTTGGTATGCACGATTGTAACTTGTTTCTACACCAATGAAGCAAAATCTAAAGCTTACTTCAAATGAAGGTAGCACATTTGAACATCCAACAAAATACAGGCAACTTGTTGGAAGTTTAATTTATCTTACTACTAGTAGTCCTCACATAGCTTTTGTTGTAGGAATACTTTCTAGGTTTATGCATCATCCCTCTGAAGGTCATTGGAATGCAACAAAGAGAGTGCTCAAATATTTAAAAGACACTTAATCTTATGGCATCAAATATTCTAAAGTTTCATACTTTGATCTCAGTGGTTATTCATACTCTGATTTTGATGGAGATAAAGACCATGGGGTCTCTACTTCACGTTAATTGATGAACCTTGGATGAGAAGCTATCACATGGAGATCACAAAAGTAATCTGTTCTTGTTGATTCTACAACTGAAGCTAAATATGCTGTAGCAACTCACGCCACAAAAAAATCATTTGGCTTCGTAAAATACTTGAATAATTGTAGGAGAAACAAGCGACTTCAATGTATCTCTTTGTTGAAAACACATCTGCAATTCAATTGGCCAAGAATCCAAAATTCCATCATTGAATAAAACATATCAACACTAAATATCGCTTGATTTGACATCATGTTGAGGCCAAAACCATTCAACTCACACATTGTTCTATCAGAGCAAATTGCATATATCTTTACTAAAGCATTGCGCAGTGAAAAGTTTGAAAATTTTAGAATGCAGCTTGGCATGTTAGATGTCCCTTCGGATTAAGGGGGGAATGTTGAATAATCCTTCTGTATTACATTGTAAATAATATTTCTATTATTAGTTAGTAAATTCTAGTTATTAATCTCAGTATAGATAATGGTTTTGATTTCCTTTATATGTAACACTCATCTAGATTTGGTGAGGTTCTTCACTACATATGTCAAAAACTAAATTTGCATAGTAACTTAAAAAAAGAGAATTTACCTACTCTCTCAAAGAACCAATTGCGATGACTCTACGAAGTATTGTGTAACACGTTAAGACCCGGCTCTTTTAGTAACCACCGCATAGGCCAAGAGGCAACAAAGGTGATGTTGTAGTGGAGTCAACTCAATGTTGTTGAGAGAATGGGTGGACAAAGGTGAAAACTATGGCTGGAAGGGCCTAGAGCTTTAGCTCTCACCACTAGCCCACAAAGCAGAAAAACCAAAGGAGTTTAATCTTGGGTGAAGTCTTTAGGATTTTATCCCTTATACACCAAGATAGCACTATTGAACCTTCCACATGGGCGTTAGTTAATGTTTCAGCTACCTCCACATGGATCTAGAACTTGTCACCGATTTTCCATAGTTTTGATTTGAACTTGATATTTGTTTTCCTTAGTCTTTTAAAGTGTTATCTTAGTGCTTGTTTCCTAGGACCTTTAGTTGCTTAGGGAGCACATAGTGGAAAAGGGTTTACCCATTAACTTTTGTAGAAACCTGCAAGAATTCAAGGTTTTAAATGCAGCATAAAAACAAGTTTGGCTAAGAACAAGTTAAGTATTTAAAAAGTAACTTAGGACAAAGCATGCAAAGCTCATCGACATTTAAAACTAGTGTTATTTTTGAAGTCTAGAAAACCTGTTTTGTGTTATTAAAATTTTATATAGATTATAAGTTAAATCTTAAGTTGAAATTTGAAGGTAAGGCTATTAAGTCATCTGGATCTAAAAACCTTCCCGATTAAAAAGTAACTTAGGACAAAGCAGGCAAAGCTCATCGACATTTAAAACTAGTGTTATTTTTGAAGTCTAGAAAACCTGTTTTGTGTTATTAAAATTTTATATAGATTATAAGTTAAATCTTAAGTTGAAATTTGAAGGTAAGGCTATTAAGTCATCTGGATCTAAAAACCTTCCCGATTAATTTTTTTTTTACTTACAAAATTTTGGAGATGTTACATATGTCTACGTCATCAATTGTTGAAATGACAAAACCTGTAATTTTTTTTATGTTACAGATGTCTACGTCATCCATTGTTGTAATGACAAAACCTGTAGCGTTGTATATATATTGGACAGCTGAAATCAAACATCAAAACTTCTCTTGGCTGCAAATAAAATTCACACATAAAATCGCTTTTCAATTCACATTATCAAATCGCTTTTCACATAGCAGAGAAAATAATATATCACACATTTTGATAGAGAATGGGTCATTGGTTTTAATTTACCATAGATTTCATAAATAAAGCACGAGATTCATAGAGTTCCAATTTAATTTAAAAATTCAAATTTCATTATGGAGCATGAAAAGTAAAGTTATGTGCATGAAGCACATATACAAAAAAAACGTTGTTGTGGTTGGATTTCAAATTTCATTCTGTAGCATGAAAAGAGGGACTGGGACTTCAGATTTATTTTATGAAAAGTTTATCATATGAAGAGAAAAGGTGTGCACTTTACGTGGATTCGATTTTCTAAAAACTTAGTAGATACGTATTTAGATAGAATATGAAATAAATAATCGTTGCTTAATATGAACTACAGACTGCTTTTATTAGGATTTAAAATATCTTTGGGACGGTACCGCGTCATTCTACGATTTGGAATATCTTTTGGCAAGGTGGTTGGAAGCCAACGGTTGCACCATCGTGACAAAAAACCTCTTGTAAGATCCACTGCCAGTGCGGTAGTGAATATTTCTTTTCTCATAGAAATACAACATATGCCACTGCCACTGTGCTGCCACTGCCGTAGTGAACATTTCTTTTTTAACCACTTCTACACTGTCAGTTCAAAAGCTCCCGTAAGAACAATGCGAGACAAGAATTGGACACTCTAGGGTTGGGATGCCAGTTCAATAGCCATATTCAATTTGACTTGAATAAGTTATCATATCGAAAGGTTGAGAAATGGTGTTTGCTCACCAAATCTTAACCCCATTTCTTCATCAAATTTAGTTACTTAGAGTTCATGCTTTTTAAGCCGTGTAATTTGGCTCAAAATATTGTTTAAATGCGTACTCCCTAACCCTATAGGATTTCATCTGATCGAGTGGAATTCTACTTTTGCAGGGATCTTAATTCCTAGTCATAGTCCTGTCTGTATAGGGGAATGATACAAAGTATAGTGAGTAAGCATGTCTTTAGTGGGATCACGGGATTGTTTCTTACAGCTTTATCGCCTTTTTGTTATCTCAATGTTAAAATGGGTCGACAGTCTGACACACTATCCACACTATCCATAGAAACGGGAATTGTCGTGATGGCAGAAGATTAGGGATTTGTTTTGTTGAAAGGACGCACTTAATTTCATTAACATCCAAAAGGTCCATATCAATGTTAAAATGGGTCGACAGACTCACACTATCTACAGAAACAAGAATTGTCGTAATGGCAGAAGATTAGGGTTTTGTTTTAGAGATGCAATAATAACTTACATAATTCACTAGTGGCAATATCAATATATAGCGGCCATAGTAACCTCAGTTCTCATAAACAGTACCATCCCAATATGCCCACTGCTTTAATAAGCTTCAGAGACTTTATATTCGGTAATTGACACGCAGATCGAATGGCTAGAGTAACTTGTATATATTTATGAACTGTTTTGTTTTATTTAGTTTCCCTATGTAAACAGTACCATCCCAATATGCCCGCTGCTTTAATAAGCTTCAGAGACTTTAAATTCAGTCCATGACATGCATATTGAAAGGAGAGAGTAACGTGTCTCTCTCTCTATATAAACTATTTTGTTTTATTTTATTTTTTTGGAAAAAAATTATTTGGAAAAATGAAGGTTTTCAAAATGTTTATCTTATTTTAATTTTTCTTTAAATAAGAGAGTGTGGGGCTGTTTTGTTTTATTTAATACTTTCAGGGAAAAAATAACTTGGAAAAATGAAGGTTTCTAAAATGTTTATTTATTTTTAATTTTTCTTTAAGTAATATAGCATTGTGTATTTTTGTTGGTTTTAAGAGGAACATTTTATTTCAATGGTTGATTTTTTATGTTATTTTATTGTATTTATAGATTGGTTATGAAAATATTAATGTTTCGTGTTAGGATAGAAATGTGGAAAAATATCATGTTAGAAGGTAGGTAACATTGATCATGTTCTTCTAATTTTTATTTATTATATAATTTTGTTATTTAGAGGAACTTTTGGTTTAATTGGTAGATGGATGATGTTATTTTTAAATGAAATGGGTGCTCTCATGTGAGCATAGGATTTTGTTGATAAGTTCTTTAGATTAGATGTGGGAATATTCAAAGTTTTGTGTTAAGATATAAATATGATTTCTTTGATATTATATGATGAAATTAAGGTGAACAATATTGATATGTTCATTGTATTTTTATTAATTTTTAGTTTTCCTTTAAGAAGATGTCATTGTGTACTTTAATTGGATTTTAAAGAAAATTTTTGTTTCATTGGTGTAGCTGATGTGATGTCATTTTATATAAAATGGGTGTTCTCAAATGAGCAAAGGATTTGAGCAAAGGATTTGGTTCATAAGATTTTTTTATTTTTTTTTTAGAATATTCAAAATTGTGTCTTGCTATAAGTATAAGAATTTTTTAACATTATATACTGCAATATTGATATTATTATTATGGTATGTTATTGAAGGTTATGTTATGACTTTTTGTCATAACGTGGTAGGGGTAATAATTATAGTTTTGTTTATTGTTTTTTTCAGAATATTCAAAATTGTGTCTTGCTATAACTATAAGAATTTTTTAACATTATATACTACAATATTGATATTATTATTATGGTATGTTATTGAAGGTTATGTTATGACTTTTTGTCATAACATGGTAGGGGTAATTATTATAGTTTTTATTATGTTTAGTTTATATGAAGAACCTTATAATAGTATAAGACATATAATTTAAATTTTTGAGAAGTGTAATTTTTCTTTTATTAATAAAAATAGATTTTTTAAGGATATATTAATTTAATGAAGAGGGTTTTAAATTCTAGGTTTAACGTTTATTGTAGAATTATTATTTTCATTTTTAAATTATATTTATTGCAATACAAAAATTAATTTTAGCTAGATGTATTTTTTTAGTATAAGTCTTTGAGTTGCTTTCTACATACATTGATTTTATTTTTTAGTCATTGTTTACTTATGATAATGCATTGATTTTCTAACCAATTATAATGTCATGTTTAATATGAAATGAAATTCACAATCACTTTTATGAGACACTAAGATAATTAATATCATAAACAACTTGAAGAAGAAAGGAAATAACACTTTAGATGTAATATATTCAAAAGAGTGAATCATTTGTTAAATAATACAAGAGAAGGAAAAAAAGGCAGAAACACAATGGGCATATTGATTTCCATCTCATTATTAAGCACCAACATATATAGGACTAAAACATGACAATACCATGGGTGAATACCATAGGACAGAAAATACTATGGGTCACTAAGTGACTACTCACACCACCGTAATCTGAACGTAGAATATCTGCATCATTGTCTATGCCTAACTGCTTTATCTCATAGTCAAATGCAGATGTTCTTGATGAACATGTTAGCCAACTGCTCCTTAGAGCCAAAAAATAGTAAGGAAATTTGTCCATCTTGACTAATTCATGAATGAAATGATAGCAAGTGTCAACGTGTTTACTTTTTTTATGAAATACATTATGTTTGGGCAGTTGTGTTACAAAGCTATTATCATAGAAAATAAAAGTCGGATCCATTTCAGTGTGTCCCATATCCTTTAAAAGTATTCTTATCCAAACTACATGGCAAGCTATTGTGGTGGATACTACATATTCTTCTTCTATAGAAGACATGATCACAATGGGTTATTTCTGAGATGCCCAAGAGATCAAATTTTTACCCAAATGGAAAGCATAACTAGATGTCATTTTCCTATCATCAATACAACTTGCAAAATCACTATCACTATAACCCACCTCGAACTAAAAAACAAATATTTTTATTTATTTGAGAAAAAATTATGCTAAAAGTTATTGTAAAGTTTTTATGACCAAGTTGGTCAACGATTATTGTAATTGAATATTTATTTGTTTAAATAATTAAATGGAGAGGCACATATCTAAAGGAGATGTTGAAAGAGTGTTCACTAACCCACTAGGAGGAATGAGAAGCTGCAGAAGGATAAATGACAAGTGGAAGCACTAGAATTTCACTTTCTAGCTCTTGTAGGAAGCAAAATCCCTAAAAATGTGGTCATGTTCCATGAGAGGAGGAACTTAGCATGTGGGTCATTTAATTTCAAAACTGACCCAAAGACCTAGGAAATCTTATAAATACCATCGAATTGAGTAGGAGGCTCATTACATTCTATTACATGTGAATGAGCCTTGTGACTGCTACAAACTGAAAAAGTGAGAAACACAAGGAATTTGGTGAGGGGATAGCGAAAGTGAAATTACGAAGATTTAAGTATCCTATTGAGTGCTAAGTTGCAGATATTTCTATGTGGGTTGTTATACAACATCGTCGTCCTAGTGGTTCAGTGAACAGGCTCGGGGGTCCTAAAGAAAGTAATCTTGGATTTGTTGTCCGCTGATTGCACACTAGCAGCAGAAATCTTCTAAAAGCTATCTCCTCACTTGAGAAAGTGGGAGAGTTGTGACCTTGGGGACAAGCACAGAGCTAGGTACTGTCACCTACTCCTAGCTCCTCCGTTTAGGATAACTCCTAATGAGGCCAAGGGGGGTAGTCCCTAACAAAGAGTTTTCTATGGCTCAATGTTTAAGTTAATTTTTAGATGTGTCGGATGTGGATGGGTGTTGTTTAGGATTTATTGTGATTTAAGATGATTAATGTGATGAATTTAACACAAGACAAAGCAATCCACGTTGCTATCACCGAAATTGAAAGATAGACAAATATTTGAGAGCTTCATGAAATAGATAAAGCATTCATAGATATGATTTATAATCAAACATTTGATGGAAAAATGGCCCAGCTTATCAACAATGCTAAAAGATGGGACCAGTTCCTATGGATTCAACTTATCAGAGATGCTTTGAGTGTAAATATGTGAATCCCAAAAGATGCCAGTGAATGTTAGGTTTTGCAAGTGCTCTTGGTAAGTTTTAAGAGTTTTTTGTTTGTGATCTTCACTTATGGTGGCTGGATGTCCTAACCGATAATACCTTCAGTGGCTCCGTTCGAAGACATGACGGACCTGTCTGGGGTCAAAGGTAAGTGTTCAATAACTTAACTACCAGTGCCCAGATTAGGTAGCTCGACGCCCACACTTGGAATTTTCCCACATGCCTCGGTATTTATCGAACAACGCCGGTGCGTTGGTTATGGGGAAAATTTTTAGTTAAGTTCCTCTTGTGGGTTTTAGAGATCCAATGTCGTTTATGGGTATTCCGATCGAAGATCGGTCAGAGCATACTCCGGCAAGGAGGGAAGGGGATTAATTAATTAAAGGGATGTGAGTTGCGAATTTTATTAAGTTAATTAATTAAAACTCTCCGACAGAGAGCGCTCTTGACCTCGTCTTATGACAGTGGTTCAAGAGACTTAGCTAATCTATATGCTTGATGCAAGGATATGCAGTGGGAATGCTCTCCGATAGAGAGTGCTCTTGACTTGGATTACGGCAAGTTCAAGAGACTTTCAAGATTAATTGATTAACTTATTAAACAATGAAAAGACAACTCTCCGATAGAGAGCACTCTTGATCTACAAAGTGAGATTCAAGAGATTTCTACTTTAAACAGTAGAATTACTTATGAAAGATACAAAAATTTAAAAGATGAAGTAATCAACCTAGTTAATGAAACAAAATGGGATAATCTAACAATTCTCTCTCAACAATAGAAAACAAGATAAGCATGCTATATAATAATGTTTTAGACCTACTCTAGCATATATATTCAACCATGTATAAGCAATTAAACATATCCATGGATTCAATATTCATTCAAATGCACATTAATTGGACACGAAAATATATTTCTATTAATAAAATTAGATATTATAAGAGTGACAACCTTTTTCGGCACGTCTACAAACTAGAGAAACTTAGTCCTCCACCTGAGCCTCCACCACCTCAATCCTCCATCTCTTGATAGAAAGCTCACAAGGAAAAGGAAATATTGGTAAGAACACAAAGTTCTCCAAAGGGACAAAGGGATGCAGACTCAAGTACAAGCAAACTGAGGCAACAATGGACAATAGTTTCTTTTCTCTTCAATTGCTCCACTTCAATGTATCCAAAGGGTTCCTTATATAGCACTCCAAAAGGGTAATGGAGCGTCGAATGTGAGCTTTCTCAGGGAATTTGGAAGGCTAAGATTCAAGTTATTCGGAATCATATGAGGAAAACTCCAAATATGTTTGGACTTATGTACACACTCATATGTACGCTAGTTTGAGGTCAAAATTCACATGTACACATGAGTATTAGGTTAAAATTTGCGCACAACAATAAACAGAGGTTTTTAAGGGATGAAATTGGAACATCAAAGTATAATATAAGTCCATGGGGTTCATAGAGTTTGCAGAGGGACAGGGAGTCCATAAATATCTAATCAACTGTGTGTGGTAAAATCAGCTATTATAAATGCCCCTTAATGTGTGAGGTCAGATGGGTAACATGATGGCTGAAATACATTATAAAATCCATCCCAGAAGTGGAGTAATGAATACCTAGGTGGAAGAACCATCCATCCATCAGTGCAATACAATGATAAATATCTACATGTGACTGTAAATACATGGAGCAAACTTGGATACATAAGATTACAATGGCCATGAATAGGCATGATATACAAAATGTGTCATGTGTGGTCATCGCCACGTAAAATATACAATAGATCATAATCTCCACAATGGATGAATATGTATAATAGATCAAGATCTCCATAATGGATGAAGATATACAATGGATCAATATATCCATAGTAGCTGATATACACTAGAATCAAATCATGACAGATGAAATCTCATGAACATTGGCATGATTAAGGAGGTAGCATATATGGAATGCCACCAAGATAGAATGTTTTCTACATGAAACTCTATGAGTACGAGTACTACTATGTGAATATATTTGTCAAAGTCGAACATAGTAGTCCATTGTCTTATTACCAGTCATTGATGTATACCATTAACAGACGCGAGATCACCCACCGCTAATGAAAATGGGACTCAAGGTACAGAGTGCAATCTAAAAAGTGTGAATATATTTTTTGAGGTTGAACACTTGGAAGAATCTATCGATCGGGAGACATTGATGTATTCTCAAAACTGTTGATGGAAATAAAACCTACGACTGTAAGTCTCAAGTCACTCAAAGGACTCTATACTCCTATTCCAAAATAAATTATCTAATGTCAATGGAATAGAATCCCCTAGAAGGAGGGCATTAAGGAATCCCCCATCAACCAACATGAGGATCTCAGAAACGTTGTATAATGTCGAAGAACGTGAACAAGATGTGCACAAACCAGTAACAGTACTGGGAATGGATGACAATCAAAGTCAAGATAACTGAGGAATGGCCGAGTCAGGCTTCAACTTCCTTTGAACAAGAGCATAAAGGAAAATGGTGATTGAAGGTAGGAATCATGGACTCAATATGCAAACTGGGACATCTATGTGACACAGGAGGCATCATTAGAGGCTCCATAGGGACTGGAAACTTAACCTATTGGTGGAGACAAACTTAGAGTAACGAGTACAACTCCTAAAGTCAAACTAATAACCCAACCAATGGATGTGATATACAATGCTCTTTTCAAAGGCAAAACGACTCAGCTGTTGCCAAAGATAACATCTTTTATTGTCTCGCTTTTTGGTTTTTTCATTTTTTTGGACTTTTTTAGATATTTTGAAAATCTTGAAAAATAATAAAATTTCTTTATACTACAAATCTAGGAGGAGACAAGTGTGAGGGGACAAGAAAAATAGATCCAAGCAGTGGAACATGCCTATTATCCATGCAAGGATATATGTGTAGGATAACGATACTTGGGGGAAGGTCTCCTCTTAGTAAAAGGGATGATCAAGCTGCAAAATATATGTAAAAGGGCTCTTCTTGTCTAGACATGAGAAAAGCTCGAGCTATATTTCTGATAACACAAAGTCAAGGGGGCGGCATAAGGATTGAGAAGGCAAGAAAAACTCATGAAAATGCAATTACAACTTGGTATATACCAGGGAGTCCCAAGGAAGATGACTAGCATAAATTTCAAGAGGAGTATGAAGCTATTGCTCCAGGACATGGCGATACTAAAAAGGGACTCCAGACCCTAAAGGAGGAAACTCAACATGGGAACCAAATGCAATATAGGATCTAACAAGGGTACCCATGTATGGGGAAGATATACCATTCACATAATGCCACTCCTAACAGAAGCATGAAGGTTCTGTGACATCATGGGATGGGTTGGTACCTAAGGTTAATATCTAACTATCATAATGTCATGCAAAATGCAGGTGAATGTCAAATCCTAACCTATATACCAGTTTAGACATGATACCTGTAATAGGCACAAACAAGTCAAACACCTCGGAGAGAGTGTGCAAAACACAGACCCTACATGACAACAATATTAGTCCAAAACAACTAGAAACAGTCAGTAAAGAGTCCAAACTATAGGATATAGGGAGGATTTATCATGACAACTAAATTCAAAGGAAACAGTGCAATGGATGATAGGACATAAAAACCAATGCAAGGTGTATACCTAAGGTTCATGTATCCACTACCACCCTCATAAGGGTGACCAATGGCATAAAGATCGAGCGAAGGGAATAAAAATCCTCCACAAATGGAGTAGAGGATGAAATATGACCATTCCCAAAACCATGAGCACAGTAAGGGGATTTGATGCCCCCAAGTCTGACACGAGGGTTCGCACTAGGACCAAGGATGGGTGACAGGATACGAGGAATGCCGAAAATAAAAGGATCCAAACTCAAGAGAACATAAATATACTCAAGTAACCATGATCCCAAAGGCCAACTAGCACAGAAAGAGAACACTACTAAGAAAATATACAGCCAAAATGCAAGAAAGCCAAGGGGATGATAAGTGAGATCCCAAACGCAACACGTATGTCTCTCCTAGGAGAGGATCGAGACTCCCATACACTACAAGAAAAGGTATGTAACCAATTATAGTGTACCTTGGCCACTGTTATTGGCCTTCAATTCATATAGCGAGTGTGTTGTCCGACACCTACTTGGCCATGACAGCTACATAATAACCTCTGCAAGTACCCGCTGTGATACTTAGGTAAGGAAACTAAGGTCACCCCAATATAACCAATGCTCAAGCGGATAGTTGCAGGTGGGATCGACTGTATGGGAAGGGTAGAAAAGCTCAAAACTCTCAAAATAACCCCCAGATATGAATACGATCCTAGAAATATCTCCAATGCTCACAAAAATGACCAAGGGCTATCACAATTGCATGCACTGCCTCATGCTTAACTCCCGTGTAAGAGGATCATTTTGAGAAACACTAATTATATCAATGATTTTACACTCTAACCTGGACAGCCACCTAATTGTTTTGTTTAGTGGTCTTGGATAATTTACTCACAATGAACTATTCCAAGAACCTAAAACCTATTCTTGTTGAAGCAACCTAGAAAATAAAAGAGTATAATTCATTTTATTAAGCGTTGATTTTAGTTGGCTATGATTAATCAAAGGGTAAATGGTTGTGCAACTAATGAATTTATGACTCAGCCATGAAGTAAATATGCACACCTAACAAGCAATTCCAATTGTAATGTATAAAATCAATAATAGGGTATGCCACTACATGAGATGCAAAATATTTATTCATTTATGAATGTGAATGCAATCCTTCCTATATGAAATCCTAAATACAAATCTCATCCAAGCAATCCAATGCAAGTACCTCTTCAAGTCCATATGTGAGATGCAAATAAGAATGTAACCATTTTGTAGTTTTCAAGATAAAAGAAGGAAAAATGCAAAAAAAAGTCATTTAAAACTCTCAGTCTCTGTAGCAAGTATAAAACACAAGCCAGGAAAGACATCAAGACAAAAATACTAATGCACTAATGGAAAAACAAAGAAGGAGATAAATGACTAGAACTATTTTCAAAGAAAAATCAATGAAAAATGGTCTCTTGTTATGAAAGAAGTAGTCAACAGACAAAATCAGAACCCAGGAAGACCCAACCATACTCACAAACCACCCAACAACTTCCCGTGACATCAAATTCAACCAAAAGGGAGGATGTACGCGACTATATAAAGAACAACAGTGTATGTATGTGACTTTTGGCCAAAAACGTCCATGTATACGTGAATTTTGGCCAACAATCCATGTATGTATGTTACTTTTAGCAAAAAACCTACATATACAGAGAAGAGAGTGGTAAAAAGCGGGCCAAGGCTCAAACAAATATAGGGGACTGTCAATGGATGAACATACTACTAAATTCTACACATAAACGACGACAAACATAGAGCGAGTCAATAAGATCAAGCACATTGTGATCCCACCCCCACCCCCCCCAAAAAAGAACTTCCCTAGTGGACTCACCAATTCTGTTACAGAGAGAAACTTCCAATGGCTCGAGGTGTACCACAACAGACATATAGACACAAGAAATAAATCCTTCCCAATATGCAAGAGAAACCAAACATCTAACAATAAGGGATATTGAATCATACCTTGTTCCAGACGATTGAAGTAGATCCCCGTTGAGCTTTTCCAATTCACGCTTCCATTAGCAATCCGCTCCCAACAACAACAAAAAAGAGAAGCATGCTATATAATAATGTGTTAGAACTACTCTAGCATATATATATTCAACTATGTATAAGCAATTAAACTTATCCATGGATTCAATATTCATTCAAATGCACATTAATTAGACAGTAAAAGAAATTTCTATTACTAAAATCAGAGATTATAAGAGTGACAACATTTGTCGACACGTCTACGAACCAGAGAAACTGAGTCCTCCACATGGGCCTCCACCACCTCAATCCTCCACCTCTCGATAGCATGCTCACAAGACAAAGGAAAGCTTGGGAAGAACACAAAGTTCTCCAAAGGGACAAAGGGATGCAGACTCAAGTACAAGCAAACTGAGGCAACAATGGACTATGGTTTCTTTTTTCTTCAATTCCTCCTCGTCAATGTATCCAAAGGGTAATGGAGGGTCGAATCCGAGCATTTTCAAGAAATTTTGAAGGCCAAGAGTCAAGTTATTCGAACTCATATCAGGAAAATTCTAAAAATATTTGGACTTATGCACACATCCCAATGTACATGGGTTTGAGGTCAAAAGTCACGTGTACACACGAGTATGAGGTTAAAAGTCATGTACAACAATAAACAAAGGATTTTAAGGGATGAACTTGGAACATCAAAGGATAATGTAAGTCCATGGGGTTCATAGAGTCTATAGAGGGATAGGGAAGGCCATAAATATGTGATCAACCATGTGAGGTAAAATCAGCCATAACAAAGCCTACAAGATTCGATAGTGGGATGAACGATAAATAGATGGACTTGTGGTTTGATTTGTAATTTATAAAATGAATATATAAATGACCGGAACCAATCCTCGACAAGATTCGATGGTTGGGATGGGTTAACTATTTGATGTGTAATTTATGAAATGAATATATAAAGTCCCACAGCTAATCCTGGACAGGATTCGATGGTTGTTCTGGGTTTAACGATTCTTAGAAATGTTTTAATGTTTCCATAGCATCGTTTGGATATGAATTATAAATGGATTATTTAAATGTTTTGATGCCGAGTTTTTAATAATGTTTTAGTTTTAATTACTATTAGGGTTTACTTTACCTAGATTTATGAAAACTCTAGTTTAACTTTGCAATAAAGTTTGAGGAAGATCTAGTAGCTACTTATCTTAATAACTAGGGTTTAAATCTTAGATATATTGTTTGATACTTAAATCATTCTAGAACTTGTTTAAATCAAACTAAGAGAAATAAAACTATAAATTCCTATCTAGAGTTATCTTAATAACTAGGGTTTAAATCTAAGATATATTGTTTGATAGTTAAATCATTCTAGAACTTGTTTAAATCAAAATAAGAGAAATTAAACTATAAATTCCTATCTAGGAAATAATGGTTGACTTTAATTTTAAACAAGTAAATCAGTGTGTAATATAAAATCTATCTCTAGAATTTATATAGAAATAGTTCACACCAAATTTCTATAAACAAAGGGAAACCTATCTGTATTCAATGTGCATATTTCTAATCAATATTTTAATCCCTACTTGTTAGAATAATCAACCCATAGTTTACTACCTTAGACATTAATTTAATTATTTTTGTCTTATTTGCCTAGTTCATGTGTCCCATCTTATGCAAGTTGTCAATTACCTATCCATAGTGGTCCAACTTGCCTTATTTGACCCATGTAGCGCTTGGGAAACCTCAAGGAATCAAATATACTTTATTCCTAGCCTCCTAAGTGCCCTTCTACTTTTTCTATTTAATTGCCTGCTTTTTCAGTGTTTTAAGGCAAAAGGAAAAGCTTGACTAGGTGAGGTTGACTAGTTTTTTGTCCTACACATCCTCCTCTCTTTTCTCCTTGGAAAAGCATGTATGAGTTTTCATTCCATCACTCTTTAGCTTGCATAATCAATTTTGCTAATTCGTGAGCTCCATGATAGATTTGGGATCAGCTTTTTACACCTATGGGGGATTTGCTAAATTTTAGTAAGCCTGCTTTATGCTAGATTCGAATTGCTCCTCATGCATTTGAATCCTTGATGTATTTTATTTATACAGCAACCTATTATTTTACAAGGTTGGCTATTGTACACTGATTTAATACAGTTTAGTGTTCAGCTCCAATTTCAGTCTCTTTTGTGAGTGATTTTGCATGATCAATTGTTAATTGTTGTGAGTAAAATTAATCTATCACTGGGTTCAATTTCCACATGGTATCAGAGCCATTGTAGATCGATTTCTCTCCTTCAAAATTGTTTTGCAGGTTCGGCATCAGTGACTGGGAGCCTTCTACTGACAGCCGGGACATATTTTCTAAGCTATGGATCAATCACAGAAAACTATCTTGACTCCCTTCAATTTCTTTGAATGGAAAGTAGAGATGGAGATACTGTTAAGAGCGAAAGGCCTCTACAGGGTGACTATGGCAACAGAAGCAGATCCCAATGCAGCTACAGAGAAGATAAAATGGCACAACAGGAGGGATGAGGCCTATGGTATCCTATGTCTGAGTATTTCCAGAGACCTCCTTTTCCATATTGATGGATTGACATCACCGAATGAAGTATGGGAGAAGATTTCTGATCTTTTTGGAAAGAAAGATGAGATGAGGGGACATCAAATCAAAAATGAGCTGATTTCTCTGAGTCCAAATAGCTTTGAATCCCTGCAACTATATTTCTCCAAGTTCAATGCACTTGTTTTGTAGCTAAAACAGTGTGGGATCAAAAAGAAGGATGATCAGCTCATCCTGGCCATTCTCTCGAAGCTAGGCCCTGACTATTCAGTGTTTGTTTCTACCTTCTATGCCACAAAACTGACAGCTCAAACCTGGAAGATGCCTAGCCTTGCAGATTTCATGGAATCTCTCACACAAGAACAAGACAAGCTGGTGATGATGGGCACCATCAAACCATCCAAAGATCAATCTCTAATTGCTGGAGATTCAAAGGTGGATTCAAAAAGCATAAAGAAAGCTAAAAAGCCACCTGAGCAAAAGAGAGACAAGAAACAGTCTCTGGAGGAGCCACAAGGTTCCAAGAAGAACTACCAGAAGAAGAAAAACAAAGGTGAAATGAGCAAGTGCGCATACTGCAATAAGGGAAATCACACTGAAAGATATTGTATGAAGAAGCAAATAGACATGCTGACCCAACTACTGAAGAAGAATGGCATCTCCCTTCTAGAAAGCTCAAATAAGAAAGAAGGAGGATCAAGTTCAGATTACAGAGAGAGAGTTCATGCATTGGTTGCTAGCACATCAAGCTCACCCAGTTTTATCATTGATTCTGGAGCTTCAAGACACATGGTTTCTACCAAGGAGGCCTTCTCCTCACTTGATATGTCGAAAGGACCACCTATAGTACTGGGAGATGACTCTCTCACTGAAAGTTTGGGAAAAGGGAGGATTGATCTTGATCATGGTCAGTTCAGCAATGTCTTGTATGTGCCTGGTCTTGCCTCCAACCTCTTGTCAGTGTACCAGATGACCCACACTGGTTCTCCTAAGAAAGTCATATTCTCCCCTGATGAAGTTCAGATCACAGAGATCTCAAGTGGCAGAGTCATTGCAAAAGGAGTTGCGAATCATGCTCAAAAGGTATACATGTTCTCACACTTCCTACCTTACTCAAACCCCTCTGCTCTTCTGATTCATGCTAATGAGGCTAGCAAGATTTGGCATGAAATATTTGGCCACCTAAAATAAAAATATCTTTCTGATATTAGTGAAAAAGAGATGGTCATAGGGTTTCCCAAGATAAAATTTTCCAAAGGAGTCTGCCAAGGCTGTATCCTAGGAAAACACCCAGAGCACAAATTTGAGAGAGCTAGTCATGAGAGAACCTCTGCACCCCTCAAGCTATTCCACAATGATGTTGCTGGCCCATTCCCTCATATGTCCATGAGTCAGGACAAATATGCATTGACTTTCATTGATGACTTTTCCAGGTATTGTTGGGTTTACTTTCTGAAACACAAGTCTGAAGTTTTTGGCCTCTTCAAAGTCTTTAAGGCTTTCGTTGAAAACCAGTCTGGGAGGAAACTCAAGGTCCTCAGATCTGACAATGGTGGTGAGTATGTCAAGTCTGATTTTATTAACTATTGTGCAAATGCAGGTATTCAGATGCAGCATTCTATCCCTTACACACCACAACAAAATGGTGTTGCTGAGAGGAAGAACAGATCACTGAAGGAGATGGCAACATGCATGATGGAGGCAAAAACTTTTCCACCAACCACCAAAGTACTGGGCCGAAGCTATCAACAATGCAGCCTATATTCAGAATAGGGTGCCTCATAAACAGCTTGATGGTATGACTCCCTTCGAAGCATGGAGTGGGCACAAGCCAGATGTGACCCATTTCAAGATTTTTGGCTCAAAGGCTTGGGCAAGAATTCCAACAAAGAAGAGGAAGGATTTGCAGCCCCAAAGCCAAGAGTGTCTTTTTTTTGGATACTCTGAAGATTCAAAAGGGTACAAACTGATAAATTTGAGCACAAACAAATCCTTCATCGAAAG
>LPNX011067261.1:64275-78198 GCA_001517045.1 Pseudotsuga menziesii
AATGGTTCACCACTGAAGTACAAGGCCAGATTGGTAGCCAAGGGCTACTCATAGGTTGATGGCATAGATTACAATGAGACTTTTTCCCCAGTGGCAAAGATGGATTCCATCAGGCTAGCCTTAGCCATTGCAGCCTCAAGGCAATGGGAGGTACATCACATGGATGTAAAATGTGCCTTCCTGAATGGAGATCTCACTGAATAGATGTATATGCAGCAGCCTCAAGTTTTTGCTACTAATCCTTCTCTTGTGTGCAGGTTGAGAAAGTCATTGTATGGGCTAAAGCAAGCCCCCAGGGCTTGGTATGCCAAGATCGATAGCTTCTTGCTATCACTGAATTTTGTTCGGTGCAAATCAGATCCAAATGTCTATTTGAAGTTAGTTAATGGTTCATTAATGATCATTGTGTTATATGTTGAGGACCTCCTCATTACATGAAGCTCAAAGGATGAGATTGCTTCCTTAAACGGTGCTATGAACCAAGCCTTCTCCATGACAGATTTGGGGCTCTTAAGTCAATTTTTGGGGCTTGAGATTGCTCAAACCAAAGCTGGAATCAAGGTGCACCAATCCAAATATGCCTTGGACTTTCTAAACAAATTCAGAATGAAGGATTGCAAAGCAAGCAAAACTCCTTTCCTTTCAGGAGTGAAGCTGGAAGAAGTTGATTCTTCACCTATGGTAAACAATACATTGTATAGGCAATTGATTGGATGTTTGTTGTATCTAAAACATATTAGACCTGATATTTCTTATGCAATAAGTGTGGCTTCTAGATACATGGATCAGCCTCATGAGATCCATTGGAAAGCAGCCAAAAGGATCCTTAACTTTGTTCAGGGAACAAGGACACATGGGATCTTCTATAAAGCAAAATATGATCTTGATTTGATTGGATTTACTGACAGTGATTGGGTAGGTGATAGCACAAACATAAAGTCCACATCAGGATATGTGTCCATGCTTGTAGAAGGGCCAATCAGCTGGTCAAGCAAGAAACAGAGTGCCATTGCACTCTCATCTACAGAAGCAGAGTACAAAGGAGTTGTTAATGCAGCAACTCAATGTTTATGGTTGCAGGGTTTACTTGGAGAGTGTGGCTTCGAATCAGAGTACTCAACTACCATCTACTGTGATAACCAGAGTACCATTTGAATCTACAAAGATCCAGTTCAGAAGCAGAGAACCAAACACATTGAGATCCATATGCACTACATCAGAGAGCTTGTGCATGATGGCAACATTCACCTACTCTTATGTTCATCTTAAAAAAAAGTAGTTGATATCTTCACCAAAGCATTTTGTGAGAAGACCTTCAGCAATCTCAAATCATTGCTAGGGATTGTTGATCATGCTGTGAAGCATGAGTGAAGACAAGATTTCCAAAGTTTGTTTTACAGTCCATGTTTAAGGGAGGATTTTCCCAAGTTGGTTTTGCCTCTTTCCTTGTTTGTATGGACATGCAGTATGTAAAAGGGTGACTAAGCCTTGTTGCTAGGCCCTATAATTTTCTAATATATTACTCATAAGTCAGGCTTAAGGGGGGGTGTTAGAATAATCAACCCATAGTTTACTACCTTAGACATTAATTTAATTATTTTTGTCTTATTTGCCTAGTTCATGTGTCCCACCTTATGCAATTTGTCAATTACCTATCCATAGTGGTCCAACTTGCCTTATTTGACCCATGTAGCGCTTGGGAAACCTCAAGGAATCAAATCTACTTTATTCCCAGCCTCCTAAGCGCCCTTCTGCTTTTTCTACTTTATTGCCTGCTTTTTCAGTGTTTTAAGGCAAAAGGAAAAGCTTGACTAGGTGAGGTTGACTAGTTTTTTGTCCTAAACATCCTCCTCTCTTTTCTCCTTGGAAAAGCATGTATGATTTGTCATTCTGTCACTCTTTAGCTTGCCTAAGCCATTTTGCTAATTCGTGAGCTCCATGACAGATTTGGGATCAACTTTTTACACCTATGGGGGATTTGCTTAATTTTAGTAATCCTGCTTTATGCTAGATTCGAATTGCTCCTCATGCATTCGAATCCCTAATGTATTTTATCTATACAGCAACATATTATTTTACAGGGTTGGCTATTGTACACTGAGTTAATACAGTTTAGTGTTCAGCTCCAATTTCAGTCTCTTTTGTGAGTGATTTTGCATGATCAATTGTTAATTGTTGTGAGTAAAATTAATCTATCACTGGGTTCAATTTCCACACTACTTAGTAAAATCTATAAGAATTTAGAGAGCCTTGCACACTTAAACACACAAAATTAATAATAATTTAGACAATTCTCACCTGAGATATGTGAACCTAATAAGTTGGGAAATACCACATTCCACCCAGCCATGACCCGGAACCCTTTTTCATTTGAGTGCTGATCTCCAAGAGCTAGTTCCAACATACAAGTACTCTACATCTCCTAGAGGTAAGGCTTCACTTATTTGGAATATTACTAGATTGCTTTACTTTTGGAAAATGCTCTCAAGAATTCTTAGGAAAATAATGATGAGATCCCTAAGCCTTTCTTTTGCTTCGGTCTTTATAGACAAGCTTTAGGGAAAGTGGCACTTAAACTTCAGTTAGATCAAGAATCATTTATTTTCTTGAAATAGTATTTTAATTGATTTATGTGAAGTTTAATAATTTATTATATTTAACTTAGAAACTCTTTTACTAGTTCCTACCTTGACTCTTTTAGGATTAAATATTTATTTAATTACTTTTAGTAAATAATACCATATAAATTCTTCATTAATTATTATAGTTATTATTATTCTTTTTTATTTAATATGTGCACTTACCCTTTTACTCATAACATATATAAACTGTATATATACATATAGTATGGTTAATATTTATTTAACCATCATATAGCATGATCCCAATTCACATTTCATTTTCATAAGCTTATAAGTATTTCTTTTATCAAGGTCTTTAGGTAGGGTTGTTGAATAATGTCATCAAGACAAAAACTCAAAAAAGTTTACCATTCAATAAAGAAGGAGGCTCTTTTGGGAACTCCAAAAAGAATTGAGAACAAGAAAGACACCATGTCAGAGCTTTTCCATGAAGTCAAAAACCTTGGGGTTCACGGGCTAAGGTCTTACCACCTTTCGACCTAGGTACCGTCCACTTAAACCCACTTCCAAGCCAAGCAACTACTCTCAAAACCTCTTTCCAATAAAACAAGGGACATAGGTTAAAACCTTGTTTGAATTATTTGCATTGAAATTTCATCAAAACTGTTGAATAATCCTTCGGGATTACATTGTAAATAATATTACAGTTATTAGTTAGTAAATTCTAGTTAATAATCTCATTATCTAACTGTAGATAACAGTCTTGATTTCCTTTATATGTAACACTCATCTACGTAATAAGATATTGATTTGCTAAGGTTCTTCACGTCCTTTGTCAATGGTATCAGAGAAAGGCAACAAAGCATTAGTGAGAAAGAAGGATCCCACGAAGGAGGAGCCATCAAAGGAGCTATCACCAAGAAAGAAGACTTGATTTGTAAAGATTGTGGAAGAAAGACAAAGACTACACATAAAGAGGAGACTACACGTAAATTGTTCGATTAATTGTTTTGAACAATTATTTTCTTCTTTAAAAAAAAAGAAAAGAAGAGAGCCACCATTTATATTTCTCCTGCAATGATTTCTTTAAATTAATTATCAAATCTTTGGGGAGTTCTTTTGAGAAAATAAAAGTTTTTAAACAGCCATTTATATTTTAGTGCAAGGTTTTTTAAATTGAATTATCAAACCTTTCAGAAATATTTTTAGAAGATAAAAAGATTTTCAAGAACATTGGCTAAGAGGAAAAGAATATATCATATTGTATTTTGTACATAGTCATTAGAGGAAATTTCAACTCAAAATGGGCCTCCTAAGGAAAATTAATAAAATAATAGTTAAAAGAATCAAATAATATTTATTAATTTTGGAGGAAGAAAAGAAAAAACTATTTTTTTGTTCGTATTTTCGACATATCTCCCTGTTTTTTTACTCAAATTTAGATCGGTAGAGCTCATTGGATGCAGAATTGAATTCTGCATCCAACGAGCTCTCTCGATCGAAATTGGAGTAAAAACACAGGGAGATATGTAAAAAAATACTAACAAAAAAAGTAGTTTTTTTTATGATACCTATCCCCAAATTTATATTAAAAATTTGTTTAAGAGGTGCTCCCTTTCTGAATTTTAAATCATTTTGATTAGCTAATACATGATGACATGGAATTTGTATTATTTTTGGAAGGCCCATTTTAAATTGAAATTTCCTCTAATGAAATTTCAATGAATATTTAATTTCAATTGTTGGAATTATTTTGTCTAGAAAAGAAAATTATGAGGGATGGTTTTGTAAAGTTAAAAATACTCTTATTTTTAATGATATGTGGGATGGGATTTGTGAAAATTATAATTTAGAAGATAAAAAGGATGGCGAAGTAATAGATGAAGTGGATAAAAGTGCACCAGTACCACCTATAAATGCCAAAGAGTTAACATTATGGAAAAGCAAGGATAAGAAGACTTATGCCTTAATCATTGCCTCTGTAAGTGAAGAAGTAAGTAGACATTTAGTTTCTAGCAAAAGTGCTTGGGAATCATAAATGAAACTAAGAGATTTGTATGATTCACATTCTGAGCTTGAAATCATACAATTGTTGATGAAGTTATTTTACTTAGAATTAAAATATAATGATCCAATGAAACTTGCTTCTCAAATTAGAGCACTTTTCTATGATATTGATCCAACTGGTGTAAAAGTTGACATTCAACTTACTGCATTTATTAAAGCTATATATCCTACCTATACTCATTATTTAGAATCACTTTAATCTAGTGGCCAAATGAAAGCTGTGACCTTTGAAACATTTGTTGAGAAAATTACAGAAAGAGAGAAAGAATTTGGGAAGGAGTCTAAACCCCATGAACAAACTTTGTGTCTTGCATAGAAAGGACACAAATCAAAATAAGAATTTGCAAAGGATGAAAATAGAAGGAAAGGTCGAGGTAGAGGACAAATAGGACACTACAGAGGAAGGGGGGGAAGATTTAATCAATTCATACTGCCAGTTATTGTAGAACTTATTGCAAGAAAATCGTTAACAAGCAAGACAAAGTACAAGATAAAGGAAATGGTAAAGGTAACCCTCCTAAATCTGCACATTATGTTGTTGCACATTGTAATCTAGGAATTGAAGAAGCTTTGAGTACTTTGTTTTCTTGGAATGACATTTGGTTATTAGATACTGAAGCCACGTGTCATATGACATTTAGAAGAGACTTCTTTGAAAATTTTAGTGATCAAATTGATGGGGTAGTACATTTGGCAGTTAAAACCTTTAGAAATTGGTTATGTTAGATTGAAATTATCATGGCTTGCTGATTATATACATTCTGTTGTTCTTTATGTTCCACAATTGAAGAGAAATCTACTATCTCTTGTGCAAATTAGATAGCAAGATCACTCAATACATATTTTTGATGGTATCATTGAAATTGGAAGAGATTATGATAATGTGATTGTAATGAATGGAGTGGAAGATAACAAAGTTTTAAAGTTTAATGGCACATCATCCAATTCATAGAATTCTACAAATTTGGTTCAGCATAATAGTAATTTATCTTTGAGTTTGTTATGGCATGCTAGATTCGGTCATATTAATTATGACAGTCTCATAATTATGAAACATAAAGGAGTTCAAGGGCTTCCTACTATTACAAGACAACTTTCCCCATGTGATGCTTGTATTTTAGGCAAGCATAGTAAACAACTTTTCCATGATTCTATGTTTTGAGCTTCAAGAAAGTTTGGTCATATTCACTCAGATTTATGAGGGTCCATGCCCGTTCCATCGCAAATGGCAACAAGTATATAATGAATTTCATTGATGACTTTACAAGGATGTGTTGGGCTTATTTATTAAAATCAAAATCTCAAGCTTTTGCTACATTCAGAAATTTTTATTTATGGATTAAAAATGAAGCTCAACTCCATATTTGAACCCTTCAAACTCATAACGGTGGTGAATATACATCTCAATATTTTGAAAAGTATTTGCAGAAGAATTGTATGAAAAATGAAACAACTATTCCTTATAATCCACAACAAAATGGTGTGGCAGAACGTATGAATAGGACATTGTTTAATATGGTAAGATCAATGATGTTTTTTAAGAATGTCAAGATAATGTTTTGGGGAGAAGAAGTTCTTTGTGCTGTCTACATTAAGAATAGATGTCCTTATGATGCACTAAAAGACAAAACACCTTATGAAATGTGGCATGGCCATCTTCTAGCTATCAAGCATTTTAGAATTTTCGGTTCCACATGTTATGCTTTGATTCTTGAGCAACAAAGACATCAATTGGAAGCAATAAGTCGAAAGTGTATATTTTGGGGATATTCTAATACTTCTAAAGCTTATAGGTTGTATGATAAAGATAACAGGAAGTTTATTGTTTCTATAGATGTTATATTTCTTGAATTTAAGAAAGATGCACTTACTATTGATAAACAACTTTCTCAACTTGATAGATTTCATTAGAAAAAAATCTATCATGAAATGGATAATGAACTTCCAAATCTTGAAGGGGGGATTCCTAATCTAAGTCAATTTTTGAAATTTCCTTCTATATCAACAAGTTCTTCTAATGCACAAATTGATGATTCTAATTCACAAGTTGATGAAACAGAAGATGATACTGTTGATGATATTGTTAATGGAATGGATAAATTAAGTATCATAGATAATGTTGAACCCGCTCTTAAAGAAGAAACAAATCAAACACCATAACAAGAAGTTCGTAGATCGATACAGACTAAGACATTTCCAAAAAGGTATGATGATTTTGTCACATTAGATTGTGAATTAAACTTTGATGTGTTTGATGAACCAACATCTTTTCAAGAAGCAGTACATAGTGATGTATGGAAAAGTGCAATGCAGAGAGAGTATGATGCTCATAAAAAATGGAACTTGGAGGTTGGTGGACCCTCCAATTGGAACCAAATTGATTGGATGCAAGTGGATATATAAGAATAAGTGTAAATCACATGGGTCACTTGATAAACACAAAGTGAGACTTGTAGTAAAAGGGTATGCACAGAAAGAAGGTGTTGATTACACAGAAACATTTGCTCCTATAGCTAAATGCGGCAGCATTCGAACTTTGTTTTCATTAGCAGCACAAAAAGGATGGAAAACACATCATATGGATGTTAAAACCGTATTTTTGAATGGAGACTTGAAAGAAGATGTTTATATGGATCAACCTGAAGGATTTTCTATCAAAGGTCAAGAATAGAAGGTATGCAAATTGGTCAAATATTTATATGGTTTGAAACAAGCACCCCAAGCATGGTATGAAAAATTAATTGAACATCTTCTCAAATTGAATTATAAGCATTTAAATCTAGATGATGAAAATTTATTTGTCAAGAAAGTTGGAATATCAGTTGTATATCTAGCTGTCTATGTAGATGATTTGATTATCACAAGAAATAACGATGATTACATTGTATCTATCAAAAGAGAGTTCATTTTTTTTTTGATATGATAGATTTGAGATTATTAAATTATTATTTAGGAATTGAAGTAGATAAAAAACCAAAGAACATTTTCATTTCTGACAAAAAAATATGTTGGAGAGTTATTAAACAAATTTGGTATGCATGATTGTAATCTTGTTTCTACACCAATGGAGCAGAATCTAAAGCTTACTTCAAATGAAGGTAGCACATTTGAACATCCAACAAAGTGTAAAGTTTAATTTATCTTACTACTAGTAGTCCTCACATAGCTTTTGTTGTAGGAATACTTTCCAGGTTTATGCATCATCCCTGTGAAGGTCATTGCAATGCAGCAAAGCGAGTACTCAAATATTTGAAAGACGCTCAATATTATGGCATCAAATATTCTAAAGTTTCATACTTTGATCTCAGTGGTTATTCATACTCTAATTTTGATGGAGATAAAGACCATGGGGTCTCTACTTCAGGTTAATTGATGAACCTTGGATGAGAAGCTATCACATGGAGATCACAAAAGTAATCTGTTCCTGTTGATTCTACAACTGAATTTCAATATGTTGCAGCAACTCATGCCATAAAAAAATCATTTGGCTTCGTAAAATACTTGAATAATTACAGGAGAAACAAGTGACTTCAATGTGTCTCTTTGTTGAAAACACTTCTGCAATTCAATTGGCCAAGAATCCAAAATTCCATGATCAAACAAAACATATCAACACTAAATATCACTTGATTTGACATCATGTTGAGGCCAAAACCATTCATCTCACACATTGTTCTACTTCAGAGCAAATTGCAGATATCTTTACTAAAGCATTGGGCGGTGAAAAGTATGAAAATTTTAGAATGCAGCTTGGCATGTTAGATGTCCCTTCGGATTAAGGGAAGAATGTTGAATAATCCTTCGGGAGTACATTGTAAATAATATTTCAGTTATTAGTTAGTAAATTCTAGTTATTAATCTCACTTTAGATAATGGTTTTGATTTCCTTTATATGTAACACTTATCTAGATTTGGTGAGGTTCTTCACTACATATGTTAAAAACTAAATTTACATAGTAACTAAAAAAAGGAGAATTTACCTACTCTCTCAAAGAACCAATAGCAATGACTCTACGAAGTATTGTGTAAAAGAGGCAACAAAGGTGATGTTGTAGTGGAGTCAACTCAATGTTGTTGAAAGAATGGGTGGACAAAGGTAAAAACTATGGCTAGAAGGGCCAAGACCTTTAGCTCTCACCACTAGCCCACAAAGCAAAAAAACCAAAGGAGTTTAACGTTGGGTGAAGTCTTTAGGGTTTTATTCCTTATACAACAAGATAGCACTATTGAAACTTCCACATGGGCGTTAGTTAATGTTTCAGCTACCTCCACATGGATTGAGAACTTGTCACCAACTTTCCATAGTTTTGATTTGAACTTGATATTTGTTTTACTTAGTCTTTTAAAGTGTTATCTTAGTGCTTGTTTCCTAGGACCTTTAGTTGCTTAGGGACACATAGTGGAAAAGGGTTTACCCATGAACTTTTGTAGAAACCTGCAAGAATTCAAGGTTTTAAATGCATTAGTTGGTAGAAGCCAAGTAAGACCTTGAAACCTTAACTTTAAAATAAGATTAGTAAACAAAGGATGAAAGCATAAAACCAAGTTTGGCTAAGAACAAGTTAAGTACTTATAAAGTAACTTAGGACAAAGCAGGCAAAGCTCAGCCACATTTAAAACTAGTGTTATTTTTGAAGTCTAGAAAACCTGTTTTGTGTTATTAAAATTTTATATAGATTATAAGTTAAATCTTAAGTCGAAATTTGAAGCTAAGGCTATTAGGTCATCTGGATCTAAAAACCTTCCCGATTACATTTTTTTTACTTACAAAATTTTGGATATGTTACATATGTCTACGTCATCAATTGTTGAAATGTCAAAACCTGTAGTTTTTTTTATGTTACAGATGTCTACGTCATCAATTGTTGTAATGACAAAACCTGTAGCGTTGTATATATATTGGACAGCTGAAATCAAACATCAAAACTTCTCTCGGCTGCAAATAAAATTCACATATAAAATGGATTTTCAATTCACATTATCAAATGGCTTTTCACATAGCACAGAAAATAATATACCACACATTTTAATAGAGAATGGGTCATTGGTTTTAATTTACCATAGATTTCATAAATAAAGCACGAGGTTCAAATTTCATTATGGAGCATGAAGCACGAGGTTCAAATTTCATAGAGTTCCAATTTAATTTAAAAATTCAAATTTCATTATGGAGCATGAAACACATATACAAAAAAAAACGTTGTTGTGGTTGGATTTCAAATTTCATTGTGTAGCATGAAAAGAGGGACTGGGACTTCAGATTTTATGAAAAGTTTATCATATGAAGAGAAAAGGTGTGCACTTTACGTGGATTCGATTTTCTAAAAACTTTGTAGATACGTATTTAGATAGAATATTTATACTTATTAATATAATAAATTTATGTAAAAAATAATCGTTGCTTAATATGAACTACAGACTGCTTTTATTAGGATTTGAAATATCTTTGGGGACGGTACGGCGTCATTCTACGATTTGGAATATCTTTTGGCAAGGTGGTTGGAAGCCAACGGTTGCACCATTGTGACAAAAAACCTCTTGTAAGATCCACTGCCAGTGCGGTAGTGAACATTTCTTTTCTCATAGAAATACAATATATGCCACTGCCACTGCCGTAGTGAACATTTCTTTTTTAAGAGCAATACAACAGTTTAGTTATATTTAACCATTTCTACACTGTCAGTTCAAAAGCTCCCGTAAGAACAATGCCAGACAAGAACTGGACACTCTAGGGTTGGGCTGCTAGTTCAATAGCCATATTCAATTTGACTTGAATAAGTTATCACATCGAAAGGTTGAGAAATGGTGCTTGCTCACCAAATCTTAACCCCATTTCTTCATCAAATTTAGTTACTTAGAGTTCATGCTTTTTAACCCGTGTAATTTGGCTCAAAATATTGTTTAAATGCGTACTCCCTAACCCTATAGGATTTCATCTGATCTAGCGGAATTCTACTTTTGCACGGATCTTAATTCCTAGTCATAGTCCTGTCTGTATACGGGAATGATACAAAGTATAGTGAGTAAGCATGCCTTTAGTGGGATCACGGGATCGTTTCTTACAGCTTTATTGCCTTTTTGTTATAAGTGAGAACTGTACTCCATCTCAATGTTAAAATGGGTCGACAGTCTGACGCTATCTATAGAAACGGGAACTGTCGTGATGGCAGAAGATTAGGGATTTGTTTTGTTGAAAGGACGCACACAATTTCATTAACATCCAAAAGGTCCATATCAATGTTAAAATGGGTCGACAGACTCACACTATCTACAGAAACGAGAGTTGTAGTAATGGCAGAAGATTAGGGTTTTGTTTTGTTCAAAGGACGCACTCAATTTGGTTATCATCCAAAAGTTAGAGATGCAATAATAACTTACATAATTCACTAGTGGCAATATCAATATATAGCGGCCATAGTAACCTCAGTTCTCATAAACAGTACCATCCCAATACACCCACTGCTTTAATAAGCTTCAGAGACTTTATATTCAGTAATTGACACGCAGATCGAATGGCTAGAGTAACTTGTATATATTTATGAACTGTTTTGCTTTATTTAGTTTCCCTATGTAAACAGTACCATCCCAATATACCCGCTGCTTTAATAAGCTTCAGAGACTTTAAATTCAGTCCATGACATGCATATTGAAAGGAGAGAGTAACGTGTCTCTCTCTCTCTATATAAACTATTTTGTTTTATTTTGTGTTTTTGGAAAAAAATTGTTTGGAAAAATGAAGGTTTTCAAAATGTTTATCTTATTTTAATTTTTCTTTAAATAAGAGAGTGTGGGGGCTGTTTTGTTTTATTTAATACTTTCACGGAAAAAATAACTTGGAAAAATGAAGGTTTCAAAAATGTTTATTTATTTTTAATTTTTTTTTAAGTAATATAGCATTGTGTATTTTTGTTGGTTTTAAGAGGAACATTTTATTTCAATGGTTGATTTTTGATGTTATTTTATTGTATTTATAGATTGGTTATGAAAATATTAATGTTTTGTGTTAGGATAGGAATGTGGAAAAAATTTCATGTTAGAAGGTAGGTAACATGGATCATGTTTTTCTAATTTTTATTTATTATGTAATTTTGTTATTTAGAGGAACTTTTGGTTTAATTGGTAGATGGATGATGATGTTATTTTTAAATGAAATGGGTGCTTTCATGTGAGCATAGGATTTTGTTGATAAGTTCTTTAGATTATATGTGGGAATATTCAAAGTTTTGTGTTGGGATATAAATATGATTTCTTTGATATTATATGGACAATATTGATATGTTCATTGTATTTTTATTAATTTTTAGTTTTCCTTTAAGATGATGTCATTGTGTACTTTAATTGGCTTTTAAAGAAACTTTTTGTTTCATTGGTGATATCATTTTATATAAAATGGGTGTTCTGAGATGAGCAAAGGATTTGGTTCATAAGATCTTTTTTATTGTTTTTTTAGAATATTCAAAATTGTGTCTTGCTATAAGTATAAGAATTTTTTAACATTATATACTGCAATATTGATATTATTATTATGGTATGTTATTGAAGGTTATGTTATGACTTTTTGTCATTACATGGTAGGGGTAATAATTATAGTTTTTATTATGTTTAGTTTATATGAGGATCCTTATAATAGTATAAGACATATAATTTAAATTTATGAAAAGTGTAATTTTTCTTTTATTAATAAAAATAGATTTTTTAAGGATATATTAATTTAATGAAGAGGGTTTTAGGTTTTAGGTTTAAAGTTTATTGTAGAATTATTATTTTCATTTTTAAATTATATTGATTGCAATACAAAAATTAATTTTAGCTAGATGTATTTTTTTAGTATAAGTCTTTGAGTTGCTTTCTACAAACATTGATTTTATTTTTTAGTCATTGTTTACTTATGATAATGCATTGATTTTGTAACCAATTATAATGTCATGTTTAATATGAAATGAAATTCACAATCAATTTTATGAGACACTAAGATAATTAATATCATAAACAAATTGAAGAAGGAAATAACACTTTAGATGTAATATATTCAAAAGGGTGAATCATTTGTTAAATAATACAAGAGAAGGAGAAAAAGACAAAAACACAATGGGCATATTGATTTCCATCTCATTATTAAGCACCAACATATATAGGACTACAACATGACAATACCATGGGTGAATACCATAGGACATAAAATACTATGGGTCACTATGTGACTACTCACACCACCATAATCTGAACATAGAAGATCTGCATCATTGTCTATGCCTAACTGCTTTCTCTGATAGTCAAATGAAAATGTTCTTGATGAACATGTTAGCCAACTGCTCCTTAGAGCCACAAAAATTATATAAGACCAAGTATATCCCCTTATGGAGCACCTATCTTATTCGTTAAAAAGAAAGACGATACTTTACGTCTATGTATAGACTACCTTCAGCTAAACAAAATGACAATTAAAAATAGATATCATTTTCCCCACATCGATGATTTGTTTGATCAAATACACAGAGTGATGATATTTTCAAAAATAGACCTGAGATCTGGATATCATCAAGTCAGAATTAAAGACGAAGATATTTTTAAAACTTCTTTCAGAACCCGATACAGGCACTATGAGTTTGTAGTTATTCCCTTTGGGCTAACGAATGCTCCAAAAACTTTATGTGCTTAATGAAAAGTATCTTAAGTAAATACTTAGATAAATTTGTAGTTGTATTCATCGATGACATATTAATTTACTCAAAAACGAAAGAAGAACATGATGAACACTTGCAGATAATACTACAGGTTCTTAGAGAACATAAGTTGTATGCTAAATTCACTAAATGTGAATTCTTCAAAGATAAAATACAATATCTAGGTCACGTGATATCCAAAGAAGAAATATCAGTAGACCGAGATAAGATAAAAGAAATAATTGAATGGCATGTTCCAAAATATGTAACATATGTACGATCATTCATGGGAATTACAGGTTATTACTAAAAATTCATAGAAGGATTATCGAAGATTGTGAATCCCATAACATCCTTGCATAAAAGGGGAATGTGGTGTCCCCCAAGGACACTCTTGAGAAAATTTCATGTACTATCACGATTTTAATTTTTTTTATTTTTTTTTAGCATAACCAAACAACTGCTGTGAGTTTAGATTTAACTGTGGAGATGTACCTGCAAATAATGTTAATTACTTGTGGCACACACATGCATGTAATTATAATTTATGGCCAAATATTTCATACATTTACCTCTTTATATCAATTCTTTAGGGTTTATCAGTTCTTGGG
>LPNX011067261.1:86270-106641 GCA_001517045.1 Pseudotsuga menziesii
AAAGAGAGCAAGAGCTATAACCATATAAGTCTGTTTATCCTTCTAACCACAGGAAGACAAAGACAAGGGATTCATGCAATTCATAGTAAGTTTTCAGTTCACAAAAGGACTAGGAATTCCTATCCAGCTAGTGTAACCTTCACCATATAAATGGATGTTATGCAGGAGACGTATTTTAGATATCCCTACCAAACTATCGCCATTTGGATATAGATATGCAACAAACTTAGTGACAGAAAGGAGGTCTAAATCTCCACTCAAACGCAAGGATCCGCTTCTTAAATCAAATACAAGGATCAAAAATATTGTTTCCCAACTACCTAAACTTAATCTATTTCCTCACATCACCATTTTGATCGAAGGTCCTTATTACTGATACTTTTAATACTATATCTATATCACAGCAAAGTAAAAAAAGGGATTTCATCGTGGAGGGGTAAATCATAGGCAACGTTTCAGGTTTACATCTGAAAAATTCATGGGTATTCGTGTACAGCTCATGAAGATAGGGAGGCGTTCCATCCCTTCCAAAGCTATTCTATCCCACAACGCAGAAATTAGTAGCTGCCTGTGTTCAGGGATAAATTTTTCTCGACGTCTAAAACAGAAAACATGACCACGATCACTAGGGTAGGGATCGGGCTTACGCAGGTATATATCTACCAGCCAGATTTGGTGGCAGCTAAACATAAAAAGGAACTTACAGAATAACATTTCCAAAGACCGAGGAAACCCTCCTCGATGGTCACCGTGCATGACTGTTTATGGATAAATTTTTTCAGCAATGCCCCTAGCAAGCTATAATTTACTGGCATGACCAACAGGGTTACATTACTAATGTATATTCCAACGATGGACCAGAAACTTACCTGATAAATGGACACTTATTACAGTGCAGACATGGGTGCATTTTGGGTCCATAGCGACCTGCCGCATGGAGTTTTCTTCTAAATCTTAAATGATTGAGGAGGCGCGCCCTTAGTGGTTCCCCCCCTGAACAAAATGGCCCATCCCCTTTTTCTACCGCAAGAGACAGCCCAAAATCTCGTTGTAGAAACCATAACGTCTCCATAATTAAAAATGATTATGGATTTCAGGTAACGCCTCCTTAATCGGGGACTATGATTCAGGGTAAGAAAACCCCCTATAATCAACGTCTCTCCCAGGTCAAGTAAAACCTGGAAGGAAATTAATGTCTGCAGAATTGGTGGCAGTTGCATAATTAGTGGCCGTAATGGTTTTCCAACGTTTCCCCCAGGTCAAAGTAAAACCTGGAAAGAAATTAATGCCTGCATAATCAGTGGCCGTTGCATAATTAGTGGCCATAATGGTTTTCCAACGTTTCCCCAGGTCAAGGTAAAACCTGGAAAGAAATTAATGCATGCATAATCAGTGGCCGTTGCATAATTAGTGGCCGTAATGGTTTTCCAACGTTTCCCCAGGTCAAGGTAAAACCTGGAAAGAAATTAATGCATGCATAATCAGTGGCCGTTGCATAATTAGTGGTCGTAATAGTTTTCCACACCTCTCGCCTACTTGCACAATCAGAGGAAATTCAACACATGATATATCAAATAGGGAATAATACATACATCCAGTAATTGCTTTTCGACATAATCTCCAATTACATGTATATGCTCTCGTGTATGTAAGGATAATTCTGGTATATATATTTATCAGCATGAATTAATGCTTCAACATTATGTGCAGAATCACTCTGCATAACCTCGTACATATATCTTAGGTAGATATGGTGATAAGCTTAACCTAAATTAACATATTAGGATAAGGCTTTGGTTCCACTATTCACTTAGATTATATGCATTTATAAGCTTATGGAATTACGTGCCTGTATGATATCACATATGTATTATGTTTATAGTATAACAGGTAGATCTCTACCAATATAGTGAAATAGACTAAGCTTCCTTTGATACGTAGGCAACATGTAGACTACCTTGTTCCTTAGTAACCAGCCAATATCATAGGATCATATATATAATTCTCTTATATATATATTTATCAGCATGAAATAATGCTTTACCATTATGTGCAAAATCACCTCGTACCAAGTTGCCTTTGATACGTAGGAAACTATGTAGACTACCTTGTTCCTTTGTAACCGGCCAGAATCATATATATAATTCTCTTATATATATTTATCAGCATGGAATAATGCTTTACCATTATGTGCAGAATCCTTCTTATATATATATATTTAATACAATTCTTATATATATTTATCAGCATGGAATAATGCTTTACCATTATGTGCAGAATCCTTCTTATATATATATATTTAATACAATTCTTATATATATTTAAAACAAGAAGTTCTGGTTTACTTTATATATATATATATAGTACCCATATATATGTAATGTATATATGTGATAATAATGCTCCCCTATATATGTTCTATATATATACATTTACCTAAAGTTTCTTTTCAATTTAATCCTTTGGTGGTTTTCCCCTGTTCCTTCTATTAACTTTATGACTACTTGACCCTTTAGCCGATAAGATGGTAATTCTCTTTTGACATAGCTTAATTATACTTATAGCTAGTGGCTAGGCTATGGTAGTTATTCTGGGCTAATATAGGAATCCCTAACCATACTCCTTTGCCCTTATACGTTCAATTTCCCATCGTTAAGATGTGTCTACAACCTAACCTATGACTTGAAACTTAGGCTGTATTAATTTCAAGGTCTTACTCGTGGGGCCTTGGCCTTGGGATCCTCATGAGAAGACGAATACAATAATCTTCAAAAATTTACATATCGTTCAGGGGTTTAAGAGGGACATTACAGGGAAAAATATTTGTGTGGGATCAAAAGTGTGAAGAAAGTTTTAATAGATTAAAATAATTGCTAACTAGTACACCTATATTAAAAATAGCAGATCCAAACAAGGATTTTGTTGTGTGCACTAATGCATGCAATGAAGGTTTGGGTGGAGTACTAACACAAGAAGGTCACATAATCTCTTATGAAACACAAAAGCTAAAAACACATAAAAAGAATTATGAAACATACAATTTAGAGATGACTTCCATAATTCATGCTCTAAAAATGTGGCACCATGATCTAATCGGTAAAATATTTCTATTAATGTCGGATAACATAAGCTTGAAATGATCAAAAAAATATGAGCACAAGGAAATCTAGATGGTTAGCTTTCCTTAGCGAATATGATTTCGAGATCAAACACATAAAAGGGAAGGAAAACAATGTGCTTGGTGCCTTAAGCAGAAATGTAAGAATAAATTTTATAAATGCCATTAGCATTTACAAAACAAATTAGATGAGAAATTTGAAGAAGAGGCAAAAATGGACAAGGAATACCAAAATATAAGAGAAAAAGTAAGTTTAATGAATTTCAAAATGTAAAAACAAATTACAGTTTAAATGAAAAAGACTAAATGTTGTATAGAAACATACTGTATATACCTAACATACCATAAATTAAATTGTTGATTTTAAATGAAGTACATAAAAGTCCTTATTCTGGACATCCATGGTATCAAAAGATGATAACAATGTTAATAAAAGAGTATTTTTGGCCTAATATGAAGAACAAAGTTTCTAAATATATAGCTAGGTGTATAGAATGTCAGCAAATTAGAGTTGATCATCAACACCTCGCAGGTATTTTGCAACCCCTAACAATTCCAAATTAGAAATGGGAAGTTATATGTCTTGATTTTATAATTAGATTGCCTAAAAATCAAAAACAAAATGATTCTATAATCGTAGTGGTAGACAAGATAAGCAATGGAACACATTTATACATGTTAAAACAAATCATAGGGATGCTAACATTGTTAACATCTTTATGAAGGTATTTTTTTGGTTGCACAGAATTCTGAAGGTAATAATTTCTGACAAAGATCCTAAGTTTACTGGTAATTTTTGGAAGTTATTGTTTAAAGGACTATATACTAAATTGAATTTCAGTACTGCCTATCATCCGCAAATGGATGGACAAACAAAAAGAGTTGATCAAGTTCTAGAAGACATGTTACGAATGTATGTTAGAGACTATCCCAATAAATGGGAAGATTATTTACACTTAGTAAAATTTGCGTATAATAATCATTATCAAGATTCACCTAAACTTAGTCCTTTTGAAATATTGTATGGTAGGAAATGTAATACTCCCATTTGATGGAGTAATCTGGTTAATAGGTTGATGTTAGGACCTGACTTGTTAAAATAACTCGAACTAACAATGAAGAAAAATCCCTAAAATTTTGGTCATGTTCCCTGAGAGTAGGTGGCTCATTTAATTTCAAAACTCGACCAAATACCTAGGAAATATTATAAATACCATCGAATTAAGGAAGAGACTCATTACATTATTTTCCAAGTGAATGAACCCTGTGACTGCGACAAACTGAAAAAGTGAGGAACACAAGGAATTCGATGAGGGGTTACCTAAAGTGAAATTGTTGAGAGTTAATTCTGGTATTGAGTGCTAAGTTACATATATTTCTGTGAGGGATTTTATATAGCATATTCGCTCCGGTGGTTCAGTGAACATGCTCGGGGGTCCTAAAGCAAGTAATCTTGGATGCTTTCAGGAGATGGTTGGGAGGAACGATCTCCTTTGGGTGTTTGTCCCCCTTCTACAATTATCGAGGTTCTAAATGGTTTTTTTTATTAGCAGTAAAATTAATTCAGATTTTTGTTACAGGTTTAAGAACATTAAGGATTTCTTTGAACCAAATACTCATTACTGAAGTAAGTAGGTTAGGAATATCTTATGTTCTGAGTATTACTGCAAAGAATGCTACCATATTTTTTCCTCCCATAAAGTTAAAGGAGAATGGTAGAGTTTAGTAGAATTCGTTGTTCAAAGTAGATGCAATAGTCGCAGTTTCTAAGCTTATAGTATTGATTTTCTCTTGACAGTTTCATCTTAATAAATTCTTAGATTATTGTATTCACTACTAAAAAGAAAGTAACTCTTATTACTTATCATTAGATGATAGATTTATCTAGGATAGTACAGTATACGTAATATTAAAACTTACAAGTTTTCTATCTAAGATTAAAGAACGGAGTTACAACTAAGAGAGTTTATACTATTACAATTTTAAACTAAAGGTCTATTATAAAGACCAGCATTATGATTACAGTAAAAACGTTTAAACTTTCACCCAAGCTAAACTAGGGTTTTAGGAACCCATTTCAAAAATCCTATAGAACATTGTATTAACTCTACAATAGTTTTTACCAAGTAATATATATCAAAATATCTAAAATATAGTGTTAGTTAAACCTTTACTATTTTCTGATTCTATTATTGTATATGCTATATAATTATATTAGAAACCCTACTAGGAAAATAGTACTGAAATATTTAAAATTAAGGATCCAAATCATGTACTTTTCACAATGATAACTTATCTAGGACAAAAGGACCTTCGAGGGTTTTAATATAACTTATTTTATAGTAACTCATTGTAAACATCTTTATACAGGTTTTGCATAAACACAAATTATCCAACCATTGGAAATTAGAAATCAAACCAGTGTCAAAAATAGGGTGCAAGCCGTAAGTGGTATTTATCACAATCAACATTGTAAACTCTTAACGTTGAATTGTGATGGCTCCAATCAAACTTATACATATATAAAGAATAAAAATGTAAAGTATGATATAGCTACCTTAGTGTGCGAGAAACAGTGGCCTAATGGCCCTAAATTATAATTTAAAATAATGATAATAAAACCATTCAAGTCTCTATCCATAAACATCCTTACGAATTCATTATTTCACTCAACGATGGTTGCTAGTCTTTATATATCTAACACAGTAAACATATGCTCAAACAATACAATGGCCTTACGACCCCTTTTCTATTTAAAAAAATAGTCATGATAGAGATGTAATAATAAAACCTAAACAAAATATATATATCCAAAAATTAAACCATTGATAACATTCTACCCTCTTCTATAGTGTATCCTATAGAAATGTTGAGAAATGGTGCTTGCTCACCAAATCTTAACCCCATTTCTTCATCAAATTTAGTTACTTAGAGTTCATGCTTTTTAACCCGTGTAATTTGGCTCAAAATATTGTTTAAATGTGTACTCCCTAACCCTATAGGATTTCATCTGATCGAGTGGAATTCTACTTTTGTAGGGATCTTAATTCCTAGTCATAGTCCTGTCTGTATAGGGGAATGATACAAAGTATAGTGAGTAAGCATGTCTTTAGTGGGATCACGAGATTTTTTCTTACAGCTTTATCGCCTTTTTGTTATAAGTGAGAACTGTACTCCATCTCAATGTTAAAATGGGTCGACAGTCTGACACTATCTATAGAAACGGGAACTGTCGTGATGGCAGAAGATTAAGGATTTGTTTTGTTGAAAGGACGCACACAATTTCATTAACATCCAAAAGGTCCATATCAATGTTAAAATGGGTCAACAGACTCACACTATCTACAGAAATGAGAATTGTCGTAATGGCAGAAGATTAGGGTTTTGTTTTGTTCAAAGGACGCACTCAATTTCATTAGCATCCAAAAGTTAGAGATGCAATAATAACTTACATAATTCACTAGTGGAAATATCAATATATAGCGGCCATAGTAACCTCAGTTCTCATAAACAGTACCATCCCAATACACCCACTGCTTTAATAAGCTTCAGAGACTTTATATTCAGTAATTGACACGCAGATCGAATGGCTAGAGTAACTTGTATATATTTATGAACTACTTTGTTTTATTTAGTTTCCCTATGTTAAACAGTACCATCCAAATATGCCCGCTGCTTTAATAAGCTTCAGAGACTTTAAATTCAGTCCATGACATGCATATTGAAAGGAGAGGGTAACGTCTCTCTCTCTATAAACTATTTTGTTTTATTTTATTTTTTTTTCAAATTATTTGGAAAAATGAAGGTTTTCAAAAAGTTTATCTTATTTTATTTTTTCTTTAAATAAGAGAGTGTGGGGTTGTTTTGTTTTATTTAATACTTTCAGGTAAAAAATAACTTGGAAAAATGAAGGTTTCTAAAATGTTTATTTTATGTTTATTTATTTTTAATTTTTCTGTAAGTAATATAACATTGTGTATTTTTGTTGGTTTTAAGAGGAACATTTTATTTCAATGGTTGATTTTTGATGTTATTTTACTGTATTTATAGATTGGTTATGAAAATATTAATGTTTTGTGTTAGGATAGAAATGTGGAAAAAATTTCATGTTAGAATGTAGGTAACATTGATCATGTTCTTCTAATTTTTATTTATTATGTAATTTTGTTATTTAGAGGAATTTTTGGTTTAATTGGTAGATGGATGATGTTATTTTTAAATGAAATGGATGCTCTCATGTGAGCATAGGATTTTGTTGATAAGTTCTTTAGATTAGTTGTGGGAATATTCAAAGTTTTGTGTTGGGATATAAATATGATTTCTTTGATATTATATGATGAAATTAAGGTGGACAATATTGATATGTTCATTGTATTTTTATTAATTTTTAGTTTTCCTTTAAGAAGATGACATTGTGTACTTTAATTGGCTTTTAAAGAAACTATTTGTTTCATTGGTGATATCATTTTATATAAAATGGGTCTTCTCAGATGAGCTAAGAATTTGGTTCGTAAGATTCTTTTTATTGTTTTTTAGAATATTCAAAATTGTGTCTTGCTATAAGTAAAAGAATTTTTTAACATTATATATTGCAATATTGATATTATTATTATGGTATGTTATTGAAGGTTATGTTATGACTTTTTGTCATAACATGGTAGGGGTAATAATTATAGTTTTTATTATGTTTAGTTTATATGAAGATCCTTATAATAGTATAAGACATATAATTTAAATTTATGAGGTGTAATTTTTCTTTTATTAATAAAAATAGATTTTTTAAGGATATATTAATTCAATGAAGAGGGTTTTAGGTTCTAGGTTTAAAGTTTATTGTAGAATTATTATTTTCATTTTTAAATTATATTGATTGCAATACAAAAATTAACTTTAGCTAGATGTATTTTTTTGGTATAAGTCTTTGAGTTGCTTTCTACAAACATTGATTTTATTTTTTAGTCATTGTTTACTTATGATAATGCATTGATTTTGTAACCAATTATAATTTCATGTTTAATATGAAATGAAATTCACAATCACTTTTATGAGACACTAAGATAATTAATATCATAAACAAATTGAAGAAGAAAGGAAATAACACTTTAGATGTAATATATTCAAAAGAGTGAATAATTTGTTAAATAATACAAGAGAAGGAGAAAAAGACAGAAACACAATGGGCATATTGATTTCCCTCTCATTATTAAGCACCAACATATATAGGACTACAACATGACAATACCATGGGTGAACACCATAGGACAGAAAATACTATGGGTCACTAAGTGACTACTCACACCACCATAATCTGAACGTAGAAGATCTGCATCATTGTCTATGCCTAATTGCTTTCTCTGATATTCAAATGCAAATGTTCTTGATGAACATGTTAGCCAACTGCTCCTTAGAGCCACAAAACAGTAAGGAAATTTGTCCATCATTAACTAATTCACGAATGAAATGATAGAAAGTGTCAATGTGTTTACTTTTTCTATGAAATACATTATGTTTGGGCAGTTGTGTTACAGAGCTATTATCATAGAAAATAAAAGTCGGATTCATTTCAATGTGTCCCATATCCTTTAAAAGTCTTCTTATCCAAACTGCATGGCAAGCTGTTGTGGTGGATACTACATATTCTTCTTCTGTAGAAGACATGCTCATAATGGGTTATTTCTGAGATGCCCAAGAGATCAAATTTGTACCCAAATGGAAAGCATCACTAGATGTGATTTTCCTATCATCAATACTACCTACAAAATCACTATCACTGTAACCCACCTCGAACTGAAAAACAAATATTTTTATTTATTTGAGAAAACATTATGCTAAAAGTTATTGTAAAGTTTTTATGACCAAGTTGGTCAATGATTATTGTAATTGAATATTTATTTATTTAAATAATTAAATGGAGAGGCACATATCCAAAGGAGATGTTGAAAGAGTGTTCACTGACCCACTAGGAGGAATGAGCAGCTGTAGAAGGATAAATGACAAGTGGAAGCACTAGAATTTCACTTTCTAGATCTTGCACAAAGCAAAATCCCTAAAATTGTGGTCATGTTCCATGAGAGGAGGAACATAGCACATGGATCATTTAATTTCAAAACTGACCCAAAGACCTAGGAAATATTATATTTACCATTGAATTGAGCAGGAGGCTCATTACATTCTATTCCAAGTGAATGAGCCTTGTGACTGCTACAAACTAAAAAAGTGAGAAACACAAGGAATTCGGTGAGGGGATAGCGAAAGTGAAATTACGAAGAGTTAAATCTGCTATTGAGTGCTAATTTGTAGATATTTCTATGTGGCTTGGTATACAACATCATTGTCCTAGTGGTTCAGTGAACAGGCTCATAGATCCTAAAGAAAGTAATCTTGGCTTCTTTCAAGAGATGGTTGGGAGGAATGATCTCCTTTGGGTGTTTTTCCACCTTCTGCAATTATCCAGGTTCTAAACTATTTCGTTTATTAGTGATAAAATTACTTCATATTTTTATTATAGGTTTAAGAACATTAAGGATTTAGTTTATTAGCGATAAAATTACTTCATATTTTTATTATATAGGTTTAAGAACATTAAGGATTTATTTGAACCAAATAATCATTACTTAAGTAATTAGGTTAGGAAGATCTTATGTTTTGAGTATTACTCCAAAGAATGCTACAATTTTTCCCTCCCATGAAGTTAATGGAAAATGGCTAGAGTTTAGTAGAATTCTTTGTTCATAGTAGATGCATTATTCTTAGTTTCTAAGCTTATGGTACTGATTTTCTCTTGAAAATGTCATCTTAATACATTCTTAGATTACTGTATTAAGTGCTAAAAATAAAGTAACTCTAACTACTTATTATTAGCTCATAGATTTATCTAGAATAGTATAGTATATGTAATAGTAAAACTTACAAGTTTTCTATCTGAGATTAAAGAACAAATTTATGACTAAACGAGTTTATACTATTACATATTTATATTAAATCCCTAATATAAAGACAAGCTTTATGATTACAGTAAAAAGCTTTGAACTTTCACTCAAGCTAAACTAGGGTTTTAAGAAACCATTTCAAAACTTCTATAGAACAATGTATTAAATCTACAATAGCTTTTACCAAGTAATATATATCAAAATATCTAAAATATAATGTTACACATTAAATAGCTAATTACAAGCTTTATCAAATGTAAATACTGAGATCAACCTCTAGAAGAGAACCTTTTACTCTGTTATCTTCTATTATTGTATATACTATATAATTATATTAGAAACCCTACTAGGAAAACATTACTGAAATATTTAAAATTAATGGTCCAAACTCTGTACTTTTCACAATGATAACTTATCTTGGTCAAAAGGCCCTTCGAGGGTTTTAATATAACTTGGTTTATAGTAACCCTTTGTAATAAAAAACTTTACACATGTTTTGCATAAACACAAATTATCCAACCATTGGAACTTAGAAATAAAAAAAATGTTGTTAACCGACCGCATACCATAAGTGGTCTTTATCACAGTAAACATTGCAAACTATTAATGTTGAATTCTTATGGCTCAAATCAAACTTATACTTATATAAACAATAAAAATGTAAACTTTGACACAACTAACTTAGTGTGTGAGAAAAAGTGGGTGGCCTCACGGCTCTAAACCATAATTTAAAATAATCATAATAAAACCATTTAAGTCTGTGTCCATAAATAGCCTTACAACTTCATTATTTAACGCAACAATGGTTTCTAGTCTTTATATATCTAACATGGTAAGAATATGCTCAAACAATACAGTGGCCCCATGGCCCCTTTTCTATGTAAAAGAATAGTCATGACACAGATGTAATAATAAAACCAAAACAATATATAGATATATATCCAAAATTTAAACCATCGTACTTATAAGAAAATAAAAGGAAGTCGTAGGTTCATGAAACCCCAATAGAGCTGGATTTCTCCATACAAGACTCTTTGAAGAGTTATTAACCCTACATAAACTAACAACCATTACAAACAATCCTCTTCATACTCCATGGTCAAAGGGATTTTTAATTATAAAGTTAACTAGAAAAATGTCGTAGGTCAAACCCACTGAAGGTTACCATTTTTGTTGTACAACAAAAAGAAAACGTAGGTAAGACACCATTCCATGAAATCAGAGAGCCACAGAGTCTCGAAGACACAAAAATTAGGGTTATAATGAGAAATAAGTGCGGGTACATGGCCTTACCAAAGCAATGATATTTTTCTTTGTAGACACCAGCCTTTACCCTTGCAGTAAACCGGTCGAAAAATAGTGCAACTACAATCAAACCAAGGTTAAATTCTTTTTTGGAATTTAATTGTAAAATATTTAGAAATATATCAAAAAAAATTAAGAACTTACCCTTTATCTTTGAGAAGGCTACGTTAATAATCATAAAGGTCTCGCAGATAAGCAAAGAACTCACAAGCCGGTCAAAGAAAGAAAAAAAAGTATGCAGAAGTACTGTGTCACAAAACTAGTGAAGGCTAGGGCTGAGGGCGTGAAGGATGATATCCTCGGCACCTTCGCCACCAACCTTCCAGTGCGGAACTTCACCAAGAGCCTGCCCTATGATACTATTAACCTAGAAACCACACACAGAGGCAAAGGGATAAAGAGCCACAACTCTTACTCAGTGAAAAAGCCAACAATATAATAAACAATTAGAAATCAAGAGAATTTAATCCTTTAGTGTTTACGAAGAGACACTACTTCTCTCCAGTTGGAAGGATTAAAGCCATCACGTGGACCTAATAAATGCCACATTGATTTGATTTAATCTTCAAAACAAAACCCAAAAATCCAAAGTCCAAATCCTTGGTTATCACCTTTTGGCCATTCATACCTTTGTTAAGTTGGTATAGCTTGGTATTTTAGTGCCTCCTATTTCTTTTAGGTTTATTTGTTTTCCCCTTATGTTATTTTGTCTTGGATATTTTGGAGGTGGCCCTAATAAGGAGAGACTCCCTCAATAGAACCCCTACAGATAATATGAGAGTTTATGTGTTAGGTAATAAGCTAAGTAAGACCATAAACCCATCCTCCTAAGCATCATTATAGCTAACAAATATTTAAAACCAACAATTACCCCAATAGAAATGACATAAAGTAAACATGATGTTCTTTCCTCGACTTGGTGACAAGTGAAATAATAATTCATCATAACTGTAAGTCGCATTATAAATTTATCATAATAAAGGAATTATGTTAATGAACGGAGCACCAAGCGAAAGTTAAGGAATAGTATGTATCTTTTAATTTATGTATTTACAGTTAGAACTGAACCTTTAAAAAAAAAATATTACGAAATTTGGAGATGTTACATGTTGTATCAGAGTGAGTTTCCAAACACAAGGCCTAAAGGTTTTCTCACTTGCATACAAATAGGAAACCAAATATACTGATCGTGTTTGAAAACTATTTATGTACATAAATATAAAATTGTAGTTTGTAGGAAATGGAAAGAGTTGAAGAATCTTCTGAATATGGATCCCATTATAATAATCGAGATAACATTTATGTGGAACTAATTAATCAATGAGCTGAACTAATACAAATTGTAAAATATTTAAGAGCTAAATTATGAAATATAAGGGAAGATAACGAAAAAAATTTGAGAGCTCATGAGGAACTAAATCATATATTTCTATATAAAATACACAATGGATGAAAGAATAAAGGAAGAGAATATTAAATTGATTCCAGAATAGTATCATACAAACGTAAGGGTAAGAAATTAAAATTTTATGATAGTGAATGTAAATATTCTTCAAGAATTAAAGAAAGGTCGCACAAAGAAAAGTAAAAAAACTCTAGTGAAAGTAGTGATAGTGATCACTACTACATTTCAATCCAAAATCCGACGGAAAAATTCGACGGCGCGTGGATTTCTCTTTTTAAACTTACCAAAAATCACAAAGATACATTTTTTTTTGTAAATGTGGGCACAAGCGTCGGTTAAGCGATGGCTATTCTCATAACCGTCGCTTAACCGACAGCGCGTTAGTTAGGAAGGTCATTCAAACAAACAAAGAAAAGCCAAAATTCACATAGGGCGCAGAACCTACAAATGCCATACACGCCAAGGATTCACCTTTTAGCATAATACCGTGAGAAGGTTGTCTATTTGGCCTACCTAATGGAAACACAGATCGCACAGGTCAACTCACTACAGATCCAGGGGTCGTATAGATCCATAGCTTTCCCCACACATATTGATATTATATGCACAGTTTGCTCAAATTAAGCACAGTACTGGATTTCGATTGAATTGCAATTTCCAGGATAGAATGTCTTACGCATACCTTTTCAAGTACATTGTCATAGGAGACACTGGTAGGCATCTTGATCTGTATACATTCATTCTATTCTATGTGTATCCATGGAAAATTGAATTGCACTTTCACTAGAATGAATGAAACGATAAATGTTTTGGTGTTTTCCAGGAGTGGGGAAGTCATTCCTATTGCTGCAATTCACGGACAAGAGGTTCCAGCCAGTGCATGACTTGACAATCAGGGTGGAATTTGGGGCGCGCATGATCACCATTGGCAACAAGCCCATTAAACTTCAGATCTGGGATACGGTAACACCCTATCAATTTTTCATTGGTTTCTTTTTAGTTTTCATCTCGTGTATATGCTACCCCTCGCAGAATTCATCCTGAAATTGTAACTAGCACAGACCCATTTACACTCGGATAGGATATGTACCGAACCCATCTTGATATGTTGGCAATTTGTGTGAATTTGAGACATGCATCCTTGAGCTTCATAACCTTGATGTGCATATGAAATGAGCCCCTGGTTTAGATGGGTCTGCATCAGTTACCATCCATTTTCTCACTGGCTTCTGTTCTTCTTCTTTTCATTTTGTATGTATGTGATCCTATGCAGAATTCAACTTGAAAATATAACTAGCAGAGCCTCATTTACACCCGGTATGATATGCGCCTAACCCATCTTGATATGTTGGTCATTTGTGTTAATTTGAAATATGCATCCTCGAGCATCACAACCTTGAGGTGAATATGAAATGAGACCCTGGTTTAGAGGGGTCCGGGGCAGTTACTATCCATTTTCTCGTTGGTTTCTATTTTTTGGTCCTTTTCTTCCTTACATCTTGTATGTATGGGATCCCTACAGAATTCATCTTGAAATTGTAAATAGCAGTGTCTCAATAAAACCAGGGGATGATATGCACCGAACCCATCTTGGTATTTTGGAAATTTGTGTTAATTTGAGATATGCATCCTCGAGTTTCACAACCTTGAGCTGCATTTGAAATGAGACCATGTTTTAGATGGGTTCGGAGGCTGGGCCAGTTACTATCTGTTTTCTGATTAGTTTCTTTTGTTTGTCCTTTTCTTCTTTTCATCTTGTATATATGGGATCCCATGCAGATTTCATCTTGAAATTGTAACGAGCAGAGGCCCATTTAAACTTGTCTATGGATATGCATTGAACCCATGTTGGTAAGTTGGTCATTTTTTTGGTATTTTGGCAATTTGTGTTAATTTGAGATATGCATCCTCGAGTTTCACAACCTTGAGGTGCATATGAAATGAGACCCTGTTTTAGATGTGTCTGGAGCCCAGGCCAGTTACCATCCGTTGTCTAATTAGTTTCTGTTTTTTCCTTTTCCTTCCTTTCATCATATATGCGATCCCAGGTAGAATTCATCTTGAAATTGTAAGGAGCACAGGCCCATTTGAACTTGTCTATGATATGCGTTGGACCCATGTTGATATGTTGGCCATTTGTGTGAATTTGAGATATACATCCTTGAGGTTCACAACCTAGAGGTGCCATATGAAATGAGACCCTGGAGTGTCCATATTCAATGCACCCAATTCACTCTCTATATGCAATGCACTGTAATAAAGACACATGACGAGCTGACAGGCCACCCCACCCTCACCGCCGCTATAGAATGCATTATGCTTCCAAGTGTTGCAAATGTCTATGATATCTCCCAACATTTCCAACTTTTTCCAAGGTTTTCAGGTTTATTTTTCTGAGTTTTTTTCCAAATTTTCCAGGTCCAAGCTTACGCTTTTTGACATTTTCCTGCATATTTCCAAATTTTTTTTTTCGAGCCCTTGGTGATGTATTTCCGAAAACGATTTTTGCAACAAGGGCTTCAATCAGAGGATTTTTTAAATTTGCATTTGTTCCACCTTGGATTTCAATATTATTCTATATGGAAATCCATGAAGTAGATGCTCTAACATCGTATGAGGTCATATGTTCTTGCCCATGTTTGAATCAATTCTTTGAGAGGGAAGGATGTCAGGATTTTTATTTTGAGTTTAGCCATGTTTCTCGTTTTACAAATGGGAATCATGTCTGGCACAGAATATATTAAGAAAAAATAGCCATTTTTAAAAGTTATCTCTCATAAGTGATGTAATCCCATATGAATCGATTGTGTTGCTCACTTTATCATTTTCTGAGTATTGTCCAGAAAATGTGTGTAGCTGATTCTATCATAGATTTTGTGTGGAATGAGTACTGTATTTCATGAATTGAATTGGTGGCCACAAGTGCAGTTTTGGAAAAGGTTGAGTGCACATCTGCTTAAAATGTTTGTTGTTCCATGCTACATTCTTTTTGGAATTTATATGCAATAGGAATTTAGTTTGTGGACATTGACAATCTTGAATCACAAAATAAAATTAGCATCATTTTCAATTTTCAAGTTTGGAACTTGTGAACTTGAAAAAATTCACTGATTTATCTCTTCTGTAAATTATTTTCTAGTGTCAACTCAAATAATAGAAAGAAGAAACTGATAATTTGGTTAGATCGTTTGCATTACAACCTACTGCCATGAGCATGGTTTAGCACATGGGGGATTTGACTTGCCAAGTATATATTTCCTGTTATTATAGGTAGGACAAGAGTCGTTTCGATCGATTACAAGATCATACTACAGAGGGGCAGCTAGAGCACTTTTGGTTTATGACATCACAAGGTATTTTATTTGTTTTTAAACTTCCATCATGTTCCAACTATTCCTTTTGGCAGCCTGTTATGAAAGACCAATTTCCGTCTTCCTCTGGTCATCTGTTTACATCATCCTTTTGTTTTTTCTGTTAAATTAACCAAATTAGAATATTAAAAATGCATTTCGTGGGATGTATGGAGGGTTTCCTATATAATAAGCGATTCATGGGGTTGAGTTACAAGCTCTACTTGTTATGTCCATACATAATATCTTCCTTCACACCACTTTTCTAATATTCCCCACTTTTGGAGGGGATTGTTTCATGAATAACAACAAAAAAGAAGCCCCAGCTAATTCTGCTTGCTTATTATAGATCAGTCATTCATGGATAAATAATTACTTCCAGCTAGAAAAATATTGTTCTCAAGTAATTGAAATTTTTGTAGGAATTGCAATTTCAAATATTTTTTGTTTGAATTGCTTTGTTAAGCTTGCAATTATAGGGACAGAATGTAGGCTATAGTTGCTCTGACAAATTTGGAATAATCACAACAAGTTTTGTTACTATTTATTGAGATCATAGTCAAAATACATAGATTAAAGCTCTATACCAGCTAGATAGGCATGGAATATGTTGGTTGATCTCTTAGAATAACTTATTGGTAAGATTCATGTGGCAGATCACATGCCATAGAAAATGCAAATCTGACCTTAAATGATATTGGGGTGTAGATCAAGCTTAAAAATGAGAATATTGGGCATGGGTTTAAAATGTAAAAAACAAAATTTTGGATTGTTTCAAGGGCACATTCCTAGAATTTTTTTGGGGATGTTGTCTAGCACTTGGGATATGGGACACATCCTGAGACAGGCAGACCCAGGAACACATCCCTTAGCAACACAACTTTTTATAAGTGAAATACCTGCATAAAGTTATATCCTAGGACATGGAGACTCGGGATTGCATCCCTTGGCAACATAACTTGTGATAATTGCTATACTTGTGTGAAGTTTTTCTACCACTTTGTTGACATTCTTTGGAGGTATATGGTGTGTGTCACTACTTTAGTAGAGGATTTATTGGGTGGTTGGATCTATCAAGCATGTAGCTATGGTATTGCTCGTACCAATTCCTTTTCAAGTTTAGCTTTAAATTTTGAGGCCATTTGAAAATTTGTTTGAGTGAGGAGGTAATGGGAAACAATTCCGTTTCCTGTTGGATGCGAGAGAAGAGATTGCTCACAAATTTTATCCAAAAAATTCAATCACTCTCTTTCATATCCATTTTGATTGACAATATATGAAACAAGTTGATACACAAATGCACTGTTTGAGCACTTGTTTGGCTAAGATGAAAGCACCACTTCATAAGATCTTTGCAATACTTGAAAGGTAAAAATGGTTGGGAAAGATTCCTTTAAACTGGTCTCACCCTTGTATAGTGTGTATACTACTATTTACGAGGGTGGTTGTAATACTTACAGCCATGTGAATGCTCAATCATCAATCTGTAATCCTGTCATCATGATTGTTTGAGCACCTATTTGGGGGTTTGGGTTTCGAAGTATGCTTCTAAACTTAAGAGCCATGTGTCTAATTCATTGGATTTGATGGTGTTGTCAAAATGTGGGATGTTAATCTTGGTGTCCATATTGAAATCAGGTTGGGTTCTAGGCACTGCTAAATGCATGGATTCATATTGCATGAGGTTCTGAAACATCATCAATATAATCATGTTATTGGTTAACTTTTTTTGAAAATCTTAGTTCTGTTGAGATTTTGTCTGTAATTTCTTTGGTCATGATTTAGACAATGCTGGTGTATATCTACAATGTGTTCAGGTGAATATTGTGGGTCTTGTTTATAGGCTAATGCGACTAGCTTTTTTTAATACAAAAAGTTGAAATGACTCGAAGGGAGCTTGGAAGAGTCAAGATGTGTCTTTTGCATAGCTATTCCATATTTACCAGGGTTGCTCTGTAAATGATTTCTAAACTAAAACAATATTTTAGAACACTTGACAAAAATCACCTAAATGACTATGAAATCGGTTTTTTGGCAGTAGAAGCTCAATCATATTATAAAGGTCCTAATGGCCTTCATACAAAGAGAGGAATAAAATGGGAATATTACGATTACGTAAAATAATAAGCATTAAAGTTCACAAAATTTTTTAGAACTTGTGTTACCCATTTGAGGAATTTTCTCAGTGTGCTAAAATCCCTCTGATTGATATTGCATGCAAGTCTAATGTTGGGATTCTATGCTCAATGTTTGATGGGGCTTAGTGTTGTTTTTTGGCTTGCTAAAAGGATAGGGGAACTGTATGTTATTGATTGTTTATATGGGTTATTGTGAAGATGTTGACATTGAGGGAAAAATGCAACAGGGAAATGACACTAAAAATATCAACAGTAGCATAATGAATGTGGATGGTTCAATGGTGGGGGTAGTATTGTTGAGTGGGTGAAAGGTAGCAACCTTGACTGTGTGGAGGGGTTGCATGGTCAACCGCATAGTTATGAGGGCCATTTGAGCAACATAGAGTTTTGGGAAGGGATACAAAAAAATACAAGAAATGTTTAGTTGGTTAGTAACTTAGGATAGCTAGCATGGCTGTAAAAGACATGGCAAAGAATAGATACTGTCACTGCTTCACAGGTGAGGGCAGAATTTGTCTGAAGGTGCAAGCAAATCAGGAAAGAAAACCTGACAATCAAATGGTTGTATAATGGAGAAACTAGGGATGTCATCTGTATAATGGCCTGGGCTAAGGACCAGGCTGGACCGTCCCTGTTGAAGCTCTCCTAGCATCCATGTTAAATGGATCCCTGTTGGAAGAGAGACACTAATTTATGTGCTTCTGTATGCTTTCAAATAAAAAACATGTGGCAACAAAATGGAATATTTGCAAGACAGAACTCATCCTATTCTCCCCAAGTTATTCTCAGGCCAACATCTAATTCACAAACTATTTTTTACCATTCCAGTCAGTTTAGCTACTTAGTAGTGGGCTCCTGATGTTTGCAGGGTTCTATTGGCACCCAGATCCCTGGGATGACAAAATGTGAAATTTCTCTAACACTATTGATATTGATGTTGATATGCTTGAAATTCTGTAACACTGTCAAAGTTGATAATTATGTTGATATTCATGAAGCTTCTTTGTCAGGTACAGAAGCAAATGATAGTGCAATGCAATAGTAACTTGGCATTCCTTGTAATTTCCTTTTGATACTTCAACAGTCTCTTTTTCCTTTATAAATGAGTTTCCCTATGTTCCTCGTCTTATCCTAAACTAGCAAGTTAACTCACCAAATCCTTTATTTTCCTACTCCACTCCATCTCAAGCTGCTCCTTCTTAGAGTTACCATTTTCCATCAATGCCTCTATAGTTCTTATTCTACCATACTCTGCTCTTGAATCTATATCATCCCATCACACATTTCATGCTTCTAGGTCTCTATCGCCCTCCATATTTAAATGATATGACAAATAGTTCTATCTGAAAATAGATCAAGCCCAAAAAGCATTGCCGAAACCTGGCCCAGCTATGGCTTCCATCCACAAATGGCTTCAAAAGCTGAGTTTTAGAGCAATTTTCAAAATTTCTCTTTTCCTTAGCTATCTATCTTTTTTTTAACAAGCAACATCTCATCCCACTTGAATCTCTTTTCCTTAGCTATCTATCTATTTTCACCACTGCCAAGAACACATCCAAACTTGAAAGAGCTTACTTCCCAGAATTGATTTAGGGTAATTTTATGACTATTTAGTGTTGCTTCCATCCACAAATGGCTTCAAAAGCTGAGTTTTAGAGCAATGTTCAACCTAGTATTCATTCTCAGCCAAGAAAATTAACCCATGTTGCCTCTTTTGTGCCCAGGTCACCTCGGGGCTTTCTTGGAAGATCTAGGTGGAAATCCTTTGCAAAACAAGGGGATAATAGAGAGCATTGTCGTGGATTGATTAGGAAAACCCTAGCAGAGAAAAATTTCTCTTTTCCTTAGCTATCTATCTTTTTTTTCACAAGCAACATCTCATCCCACTTGAAGCTCTTATGTAAGAGTAGATTGCTGGTACCTTGCTAGCCCAATCAGCCCATAAGGGGCAAACATATCATAAGTGGGATTTGAACCTGGGTGGGGAGGATAATGACTTGTCCTTTTAACCACCCAAGCTAGACCTAGTTGACAACCTTAGGATATAAGTCTTACAAAATAAAACATTATATTAATTTGTCTAATGGTATGACCATTTAAACTTGTCTTATATCAGTCTACACTCA
>LPNX011067290.1:755-84554 GCA_001517045.1 Pseudotsuga menziesii
GGAAGTACTCATGTCGATGGCGAACTCCGTCACAAATGCTTCAAGGGTTCGCGTTGTCTAGAAATCAATAGTGCGGGATATCTCGTTGTTCACCCTTTTCAGTATATTAATTCTTGTGGGGGTCCAATCAGGAAACTGACATTCTTGGAAGTTCTTCCTTCATTCTATTAACCTGGATAACCACTGGTGCAACTCTATGTGGATACTACCAAAGAAAATTTCATAAACATCACAAAAAAGCATACCTTTGTAAAAAGTCATTTGCACTACGATGCGGATCTTTGTTCTCTTGCTCAGCGAATTTTAGATAAGTCTCATCAAGCCAATCACCGATTTCCTTTACAGAGGGTCTCCAGAACATAGCCCTCGAGGTTCAACGTAAACCCCTCTTGAGCAGATACTGAATTCAACCGGCAACGGAACCAATTTGTTGGGCTATAGGGCAGACCCGGGCTTTATACCATTAACTTCGCACCAACAAAAGACCCACAGTGTTGTCCCTTTCAACAACAACCTGTGAACAGGTTGCAGTCTCACCCGAAACAGCTATGGGGTGCCGCAGAATCAGGTTTCTGCAAGCAGAAGAGGGATATTACTGTACCTTTATCTTCTAACACTTATAATCATACAATGCAGAGCTTTAATAGTTACTTATTTAGCTTCGCAGTTAGATAAACAAACAGTGCCTTGCTTAACCCTTTACTGGGAATTCCAACGAAGTTAATATTTAGCAGTGATCTTACTTTTCAGATATATACGTATCAATGCATAAAGAACATAACAACAACACAACAAAAACCACAACACACGATATAACGTGGTTCACCCCCAGTGTAGGGGCTACATCCACAGAATTGTGTTTTATTCAAGTCTTTACAAAAACCACAGTCCTGATCTGCGCACTCAGCTGCAGATCCCTTCAAGTCCCCAAAGCCGCGCACATAGTTGTAGGCCTCTGCGCACACAACTGCAGATTTCCTTTATCACCAAACACCCTCTGCGCGCACAGCTGCAGAGGTTGTCCACGCACACAGCTGGGACTTAACCTTCTCTTACAAAATATCCTTAGCTTCGCATCAATTAATCTTACATCAAAAATCCTAAACTGACTTCTTTACAAGATTGCTTATTTATAGTGCACTTATTACAAAACCATGGGCTTAAACCATGGGCACCCCGAACCCTAAACCCTGGACTTAAACCATGGGTTTATTACAAAAGAAGGTCTTTACTCAACCCCGACACCCCTAAGACTATTTTGAGTCGTAACTTTGCTTACAAACTCCCATAACTCCGTGGAGTTACCCACCTTAAGGACCGTTAGGGTGCGTGCCCCAACATTAGCTTTTTGCATTAGATTGTATGGGTGACCTTTGGTATTAGTTTCCAGGGCGTAGGTTGTGCAAGTTTGTATTAAGGGGGGGTGTTAATTAATTATAATCCTCCCTTGACCACCATAGTCTAAAATTCATTTCCTAAATTAGGAGTCTATTGTCACTTCACTAGTGCCATAAGGAACTCCTATGGGGTCAAACTACCACTTGATGTGCTAGTTTGCATGATTTTAGGAGCTCCAAAGGCCAATACTTACAATTTAGGAACCTGCACTAAGTATTGGCAGTCCCACCATCAGTTCACTGTAGTCTGTGTTGAGTTATGCTCACATGAGAATCAATTAGTTCATCTCCAGTTAGTCTAGAGCCACATTTTCCTAATTTGAGGTTAGGCACCTTTTCATACCTACCTTGGTAAGTTAACTAATTAATAACTGATTTATTTCTCCCAAGTTACATTAGTGAGTTTCTATTGGTGATTTTCCCACATTGATTTAGCGTTGGAGTCCATCCAAGTTGGTAAATTCAAATAATACCTAGTGGATACTAATTCTTCCTATTGTATCATCACTATATTACATTGAGATTAAGGATAATGGATGTAATGTTATGATGACAATTTTTTTGTCTCTTGGTTGTTTGATTTCACCATGATTGTTTGATTAGTTTACATTTAATTGCTTCTTTCTCCTTCAACCTTCTTTCAAAGTGAGGTTTATTCCATCCTGAATATCCCGAAGCTTTGGTAAATCAAACATAACCCTAATATAGAAGTCTAAAAAAATATCTCTTTTTTAATTGATTTGTAGAAGAAAATTAATATAGCCAAGATAAAAATGAACTCTATGATCTTGATATCGAAATAGGGTGTCAGACAATTCTTAAAACACCGTGGATGTAAAGGATTTTCCCTCTATGTAAGACTACGAGCCTTGAGGATGAAAGACACTTTCTTGTATAATTCCATGTATACATCCAAATTGGATTGCACACTTTCATAATTGTTTCTATAATACAACCATCCATAAACCTTCTAACATGTCAAAAATATAGTGACTTGACAACTCTTTTTTCTAATCTTTTTGAGCACATAAACAAACTTTAAACAAATTACAACAATTCAATATTTTTGAGAATATAAATAAAATTTAAATTACATCAATCTAAGTTTACACTAACTGGCATCTTCTTCTTCTTCTTCTTCATCTCTAAATTATATTCAATAAGTATATTATCTAATTATATGAAAATAATTAATTATCTAATATGAATATTATCACTTATAATTTATATTTAATCTAATTTTGTACAATTATTATTTGATAAAAAATAATTGTGCACAATCGTTAAAGACATAACTTATTCGAAACTAAGTTATGTTATTAAATATCTAATATGATTTTCAAATTTAAATTAAGGCCCATGACACTTCTTGTCTGGATGTCACAAACAATTGAATGACATTCAATGTTGTGTAAATAAGTTTTCCACCTTATGATTCAATGTTGTGTAGGTTTGGTTTCCCTCATGTTGAATGTTGTCTCGGAAATTTTGCTTATGTTTTCCCCTCATTTAATGTTGTGCAAGGATTTTTTTCTTGTTTCATTGCTCTATAAGGTAGTTTGCTGCTCATTGCTACTGTTGAATGTTGCTTCCTCTTGTTGAATGTTAGTGGGTCACCTAATCAACATAGAAATTCTCTGCATCATTGGATTATTTACCAAGAAAGGTATTCCTATGCAACTCAAAATGATCCTTTTAACTCTAATTCAAATTCCATGTCATCATGTGTTAGCCAATAAAATTGCTTTAAATTTGAAATACCGTATAGGTCTTAAACACTTTTTTAATATAAATTTCAGGATAGGTATCATAAAAAAAACTACTTTTTTGTTTGTATTTTCAACATATCTCCCCGTGTTTTTACTCAAATTTCGATCGGAAGAGCACGTTGGATGCGGAATTTAATTCTGCATCCAATGAGCTCTCCTGATAGAAATTTGAGTAAACCCATGGGGATATATGTCGAAAATACAAACAAAAAAGTAGTTTTTTTCTTTTCTTCCTCCAAAATTAATAAATATTATTTTATTAATTTTTTTTAGGACGCCCATTTTGAGTTGAAAATTCCTCTAATGACACTATCTACTGTAGTAATTGTGATTCTACTTTATTTCCACAATTTTTAAGCTCAATATATTCATGCTCGTGACATAAGTTGTCTCCTATATTTTTATAGAACACCATAATACCGCTAGCTACTGTGATAACTTTGTTTCGTACTTTATTTCCACAATTTTTGAACTCAATTTCTTCACTCTCGCTACATAATCTATTTCCTTCCCTTATGGTTATAACTTAAATATGCTATAATGGATATTCCTTGCTCAACCTTATGTTATGGATGTTATGAAACAATGCACCTCCAATGGTGGATTATGATGTTCAGTCTGGGAGGTATCACAAATCCCTCAATCCTATGGATTTACCAACATTACCCTAATACATTTTAATGGACGAAATCCTTTCCAAATACCTAGCCATACCACTACTTGTGCGAGTTGCACCACCAGTCAATGGTGTATGCTTATTTGAAATTAACTGTTATGAATTAAAGTTTAATAAATTCATAGCATTGAAATTTGATAGTTTAAAAGAATTATAACTTGTTGTCGTATCATGTGATTCTCATCATCAAGTTTTCATGACCTAGATCTCCTTTTCTAGATTGATTGCATAGAATGTAGATTACACTCTTCCCATCTCAACCTTTATTAAGCCCCAAAATAGTATTTTTAAGGATGCACCAAACAGTGTCATTCAAGTCCCATACATATAATAGAATTATAATAGATGAATTAGACAAGTAGCACTGACCTGTAACTAGATTAGTAATTTCTGAGAAGTCACTAGCCAGTTTAGTGATGTTTAAAACTTATTATAGCTACGTTGGCCCTTTCTGACACTTGTGAAAATTGAGTAACAACAAGAAGAGTTGACATCATCTTAGCCACTGACACATGTCAGTGTATGGTTGGCACATGCGAGATCCACCTATCCCTCCACTATACCTAGTGGATTTGTTCATGTCTTCTTGCACAGGCATAGGTGAAATTCGACGTTGATAGGCCTAGGCGGTAGTGGCTCGAGATAAAGACATATTTGAACTTTCATTTTCGTAATTGTTTTCAATAAGTGTTTGCCACATAGAAAGGAAGTCTTGAACCAACAACTCATCTGGGTTTATTTATTCTCTACACATATTCTTGATGTTATATCCCTATGATTTGTAGATTCGATAAATTTCCAGGATGACTATAATGCTTGTTGAGTCATTGGGGATGATAAACTTTAGGATTGAGAGCTTGGATCCAAAATATGGACTAATTGAGTAGAATTTGGACTAAAAAGTTCATAAATTATTAGCCTTTTCAGAGATTAAAAAAAAGTGTTTCTAAAATACAACTTTCTATTCCAAAATAAATCAGTTGATGATTCTAAATGAGTACACTTCTTAATTAAAGTGTATCTAAATTAGTACACTTCTTCCATTCGTAATAAGAAGAGGAGAAGGAGCATGGGCACTTTCTGACACTTTTGTAAGCTAAGTGAGATGGAGAAGGAGCACTAATTCTTTCTCTTGCTTCAATAATTTTTTGTAGGAAGGAAAGGACCACTAGCCAGGATTCTTCACACTCTCTCTATTCACACTCACTCTATTTGAATGATTAGGAGGAGCATGGGATATTTCTTTTTTTTTTTAGTAAGTTGTAGGAGAAGAAAAAACTTAGCACACCCTATTATTTGTTGGGAGGAAATGAGCTATTTGTTAGGATAAAAGAAGGAGCATTGTCCCTTCCTCACACTTATTTTATTCATAATAAATTGAGGAGTATCATGTGCCATTTTTGAAACTTTATTGCCTTTCTGACACTTTCATAATATAAGTGATATAGAGAAGGAGAACTCACCCTTTCTAGATATGGAGGGGTGAGATAGTCAAGGGGAAATATATTTTTCCACACTCCTTCCTTTTTCCATTTGGAAGAGTGGCATGGGAACTCCATTAAATTTCTATGGGAATGGAAACATTGGACCTTTCTCATCATATTTTATTTTCACTCACCCTTTCTCCTAGTTATGAAATTTTAGTAACGAGGAGAAGGAGCGTTGTCCCTTTCTCACCCTTCTTTGGATATGGTGATAGGAAGGATATGGAGTGGCCTCATTTACTACTGAGAAATAACTTTTAGGACATATGAGATGGAGGAACATGCAACCTTTCTAAAACTCTTGGTATTTGACAAAAGAACTTACCCATTATATCACTTTGGTACTTGTTCAAATAAATATTTGGGGAGGACTAGCCATATCCCACACTTATTTCATTCGAATGAGTAGCATGGGACCCCCCTTATACTTATGGTAACATTATCTTTTCTCACCCAACTTAGTATTCTAATTATCCTGTCCCTTCCTTACACTTTCAAAATTTGAGTAAGGAGGAGAAGGAGCACTAGAACTTTCTCACCATTTTATGGTCAAAGTGATGAGGAGTGAGGAGTTGGATTATATATTTCTTGGACCTTTGTCATGCTATTCTAATTACAATATCCCTTCCTCAAGAGTCTAGAAATGCGTGTAAGGAGGAGAAGGAGAAGTGACCTTTTCTAACCCTTTTATGCTTAGCATGAATGTAGCGCTCGCCTCAATATCCTACGAGAAAGTAAGTTTAGGATATAGGAGGAGAAGAGAATGGGCCCATTCTCACACTCTTGGAGGAAAAGTAAAGAAGCACCATCTATTTCCCACAGTCCCTTAGACTACTGGAAGGTGGAGTGGCTCTTTATCCCACTAATCAAATTTGAGTGAGGAGAATAATGAGTACTAGCCCTTTCTCACCCTTTTATGGATAGAGTTATGAGGAAGATTGAGAGTGGAGTTGTCTCACCCCTAGTATGAGGAGAACTAGTCATTTATCCTTCTTTGTGTATTTCTCTAGAAATTTTTGGGACGAATATTCCGAGAGAAATGACCCTTTCTCATCCTAATTGGCCCTTTTGATAGCCTAATATAATTACATTGGCCCTTCGTCAACTCACTTGGGCGGAGCGCCATGATCATTTGAGTGTGTGGGAGTTAATGAATTTCCCAAGTCACAAGGCCGCTATAGCTTAGGTCACATGAGGAGAAGGAACATGGGCCCAAGGAGGAGGATGAGTCAAGGAGCACTGGCTCTAGTAATCTTTAGGAGGTTGAGTCAAGGATCAATATCCCTTTCCCACACTTGTTCCATTTGAATGAGTAGAATGGGAACTCCCTTAGAATTGAAGGAGGAAAAGGAGCATGGGCCATTTCTTAGAGTCTTGTAATTTGAGTGAGCAATTGGTCCTTTCTCCATCCCTTGTAAGTTTTGGGAGGAAGTGTCTAGTATGATTATCCATTTACCCCACTTGTTGCAATTGAATTTATGAAGATGGAACATTGAAGTAGGTTTATAAAATTATCCTGTTAGTTGTATTTTGTATAATATGTTGGATCATATTTATGCTTTGAATTACAACTTGGAGGTTATCTCTTGTACTTTAAGTTGTATAGTTATGGAAGTAGTATTAATTGTTACTTAAAATAAAATAGTTGTAGAAATACATCCATGATTTAATTTACTATACTTTCTTATTAATGCATATTGGAATCATAAGTATCGACAATTTCCTAGATGGGATATCTTGTATTGATGATTCGTGTGTGGTGATTGCAGTGGAGCTAGGGTGGATAGAATATAGGATTACCACGTGTTATGAGTAGTGGAGGTTCTTCATTCCATACAAAAGTTGGTGGGTAGAAAAACGGTGGAGACTCCTTAATATAGAGGAAAGGTGGAGGGTGGACAAGCGATGGAGGACTATCATTATGAATTGAACATTACATGAATAGTCTTGTCTATCAAAACAAATCAGTTCCACACATATAATTTTGTAGAAGAGGCACATACTGAAATATCACACTCAATCAAGGGGATTTTGAAATTTTAAATGCGAAGGAGGATGAGCATAACTATGGAAATTATGACGATATTCATTACAGGAGCCTATAATGAAGGATCAACACCTAAAAGCAATCAAAATAAAGGAAGATGACAATTCCATGAAACTCAATGGTTCTAGCTTCACTCTCACTTGATTAAAAGATTTGGTTGCTTTTTTTTTCTATGATAATACCTAAATTATCTTTTCTAAAACTATAATAATATAATAACCAAATTCCAAATTCCAAATATAGTAACCTTCACTAAACAAATAGAAAAATATATTGAATTAATATTATTTTCATGCTTTTCCATTTTATAAGTTGAATGGTTTCTTCTTTAAACTCAAAAAAAATATTCTTCCTGAGTCAAAAATCTTGCATGCAATCGAGGCGATTATGAAATATGGCAGGCTTCCAATGAAGGATCAACATGCAGAAGTAATCATAATAAAGGCATATGAAAATTCCATGAAAGATATTGGTTCTGGCTTCACTCTCACCCAATTAAAAACTCCATGTGCTATTTTTCTATGTTTATGTTTTTAACTTGCGTCACTTTTGGTGTCATGGAATCCTATGGTAAAAATTATGTCCCTTCAACAGATGGTATATCTTTCACAGACATGGCTGCTAGGGATGTAACAAATTTTTACCACATGGAAGTATCGAAGGAGGAGAAGGAGATGATGGATGTATTAGAAGAGGAGGTGAATTTGGTTAGGGAATACTTCCAAGTCAGTGAAGTTGAAAGGAACGTTGAAGGAATAGTTCTGGAACTGGGTTTCTCTAGACACCAAGCTTCTTAGTTTTATAGGAATTTAGATATTTATTAGCACACTAAAACTATGGTAGCCACGGGTAAGCAACCGAAGGAGGAATAATTCCACTAGCTTAAGCAACAAATGGAGACATTGGAAAATCAAAATGCTTACCTTATGGAGGTCATCACATGGATGGATGGAAAAATGGGGGGATCTTTTGGACAACCTTCTAATAGGACTCCTAAGGTGTGAGACGATGCAAACCTTGCTCCTACCCAATTTCTACAAACCCACAACTAGCATAGTTTTGATTGTATTTAGAACCATTCTAGTGGATCTTTGACATGATTTCCCAACTAGGAAAACACATATTTTTGTTTCTCAATTATAAAAACCTGATTTCCAATCGTTATAGATATTTCCATAATATAGTAATATAGATTCACTTATTTCATTAAAAATTATGTGTGGACTTCACTTATTTCATTAAAAATTATGTGTGGACTAAATGAAGTGTTGATTTTCTTTATCCTCAGAGCTCTTGATTATCGGTTAAATTATTTTGATATGCATACTTGATTTGCCACCTTTATAAATTTTTCCATAATAAATTAATATAGTTGATATTACTTTAACATAGATTGCGTGGATTAAATGAAATGTTAATGTTCATTGTATACATTGTTTCATTTTACATCATCTACTTTAACCTTCATATTTTAACGGTTTTATTTCCTATATATTATTAATGTGGAATTTGGCAGTACAAAGTGCATAATTTATATATTAAATTTTGTATGTATTATTAATGTAGGCATTTCCAGTACAAGTTCTTTCGTTTATAAATAAAAATGGTATCCGACTGGTTATTGTTAGCTATTGTTCTGAACAACATTTTTCCTTACTTATTTGAATGGCTTTCTTGGCCATATATACTATTTACATCTTCACCTCGAAGATGTCTTAACACTCTATTTGTAATGTCCATCTTTTCTTTTATTCTATATGAATAGAAAGAAAGATATTTTTTTTCTTGGTGAAAAAAAATGGTATAAGAGGCACATTAATTATTATTCAATGACAATAAAATCCACAAATTTTGAATCACAATTCACAATTATATACAATATGGAATAAAATATTGCATTGTATAGTTTTATAAATCCAATATTTCCATTATCATAACCCAATTTTCACTTAATAAATGTTCATGTAGTTGATTTTTTTTTACTCACTCGCAACTCCTCATTTCTCTCACTCTAGTAATTTTTGGATGACAAGACAAGGAGCAGTAGCCCTTTCCCACACTTCTATTCCAATTTGTAATCATGCACATTTGAATGTCAGGTGTTTCACATTGTGTCTAGGTTACAATATAAGGATAAAAAGCAAAGTGATTGTCATCACTCAACGTCAAAGAGGCTATGCGTTGTAGGGAATTTATGCAACACACTTTAGAATGGTCTATATGGGTATGGCCATGACAGGGTTCAGGAAAATATCCAATATTGAAACACTACTGTGAGATTGGGAGTGTTGTGATGCTTTAAAACGGCTCTCCATTTGTGACCCCGATTCCCATTGTCTATGGGGAAGTGTAGGTAGGGCACATAAGCATGGGACCATTTTTCCACAAGTGAGTAATTTTTATGAGAGAAAAGGAGCATAAGTCCATTCTTAAAATCTTGTAAGAATTTGTCCCTTTATCTTGATGAGGTAATTTTTGGGAGGAAGATTCAAGGAGAACTTTCCCATTCCACTATTTTTCCATTTAAATGAGTAACATGGGAACCTCCCTATAGGGAAAGTGGCAACTTATCAAACAATGTAATGTAGTGCAAAATAGTGGCACATTGATGTAATTTAGTTAAAACCAACTTAATTTGGGTATCATGATCAAATATCTTAAGCAAGTAAGAGAAACAATGAATATGGAAGGCACAAATTCATACATTATTAAAAATTGAGTAGTAGAAGGAGGAGTCAATTAATGCTCGTAAAAAGAAATAGTTAAGCCCATTAAATATTACTAAATACATAGTTGTTCACAACTATTATATCATTTCATTATTGATCATAGTCCCCAATAGATATAAACCGTCATTGTAAATTTATCCAATCCAATAATACGAAACAATGCCTAAATAGTATCCCCGAGAACCAATATTAATTTTATGCCCAAAGGAAATCTATTGCAAGGGGTGAATTTATGCACCATTTTTATGAATAATATTTTATAATGGGCCACACTGATATGGACACTATGTAGTTTGGGAAATTATCCCAATGATTTATGATAAGTTCCTTTTTTCTACTATGCACTTTCTATTATGTGTCGTGCTACACTATTTATCAGTGGGTCGTGTATTAAATTGAGCACATAGATATGTGGACAAACACACAACTCACATGATAGATCACACAATTTACTTAGTTATTGAAGAATGAAACAGTGCAAAAATAGCTTGTAGCTGTGAATGCTTTTCATTAATCAAAGAGTAATTTGATAGATAATTACAATGAAGTACAATGGATTTAATAGCCACAAGCAATTCGAATCCACATGAGGAAGTTCGAATTGATTAGACTCTACTTGACTGTAGGTAACCAAGACCTTGTCTAAATCACTATCGGAGGACTCAATAGTTAACTGACCTTGTCTAAACCATAACCGAAGTTCATCGGAGCTCTAAAACATAACTCAAGTGTTACATTCAGTGTTGACTAAGGTTAACTGACAGTGGTAGGTGATAAATGCGCCCCACATGTGTTCAGTCAAGTAAACCTAGTGCTAACTAAATGTATAGGACTAGAACTGAATGTAATAGACTCCTAACTTAGCTTGACTAGTCATTAACTGAAGTGAACTGACCTTGGTTGGTTTTGGCACTCCTAGTGGCTTCCTAAATTGTAGGGATTGGTCTAGGAGGCTCCTAAACTGATGCAATCAAGTGCAATCAGTGGCAGTGAGCCTCAATTAGTGTTCCCCACACTTTAGTAACTGAAACTTGTGCCCCAATTAGGTCAAGTGGACTCAATGGTGTTAATGATTATAAATAGACTGGATGGACTCCCGATTTAGACATATGACCAACTTTGGACAAGGGAGGATTAATAATCCTAACACCCCCCTGAATGCTAACTTGGAAAATATATGGGCCCTGGTAACTAATACCATAGGTCACCCATTACATCAAGTAAATTAAAGTAACTGCTGAAAAACAAGGTGCTGGGGAAAACCACATGGGAAAAAACCCCCCCTCTAATTAAGCAGGTAGAATCAGGATCAATCTGGTTCTTCTGTGCATAGGTATCCTAGGGCCTAGAATGTGAACCTCTCCATCATTATTTCTGGAAGAATCTTCCTCTTTGGAAGAAGAATGATATGCTCAACTAAATCAGAAATATAGACAGCTGCCGGATGAAGACTAGACCCATGTAGAGCAACTGAATTCAACTGAAAAGTGAGAAAAGGTTCTTGATAATTAATAGAATGTGAGGAACACTCAAGAAAATAATATGTTGCATCCATGAACAGAAAACCATGAGTGGTAAGAACAGCCCCAAGTGTTAGGAGCAGGTGTCCAGGCGGATGCAAAAAATCTTCCTCTTTACTAGTTATGTGAGGAGATGAGCATGTGATCAATGGTAAAGAAGCACTGGGACTGTTGAGAGCGAATGATTGAGCTCCATAGTCTGATATAGCTTCTGAAATATATAATTAATCACATAATAAAATATCAGCAACCTCATATGAGGAAACTAACACCAAATCCCCATCAGCAGTTTTGAAGAGAAAGTGCGGTACTTGATTTTTCACACCGGAATTGGTGAGAGAAGCTACAAGCATGAATAAAGGATTTTGAATTTTAAAATATGAACCAAATAATATCAGATCAGAAACTAAATCAGATTTAAATATATTCAAAACAGATCCAAAACTGTGAAATGGAATCAAATCCCCAGCAGCAGTTTTGTAGGAGACTTGCAGTACTTGTTTCTTCACACCGTTGATGAGAACAGCTACAAGTGGTACTGAAAGATTATGAATTTGATATATTAAACCAAGAAATATCATATCATATCTAAATAATATCATATCATATCCAATAAGGTTAATATCATATTCAAATAAATGGTTAACAGAGACGGTGGATGCACAGCTTTCTTCTTCTTCAAAATTCTGAATTTTGGTGCATGCAATCCTGCAGGAATTTGCTGGAAAATATAGATCATGAGGAGAAAATGGATCACTCTGGTAATCTGATATTTCTTCCAAAATATCCAAGGTATCACATATTTTCACACCAGCAGCAACATTACAGGGAGAACAATCAAATTTCTCTTCACTTTCGGAAGTAATTACTAGTAAATTTTGCACAGAATTTAAAGGAAAATCACCAGTGAATGTTTGTATGGAAGTGCAGAAGAGTTTTTCTTCAATATCAGAGATTCGAATGTATTATTCTATTTCAGAAATATGAGAAGATGAGATATCAGAGATCTCATGAACTTTTGGAGCATCAGGAGAAGGAGTCACTGCATGGAGACTGTCTTCAATTCGAATTGACTGTGTAGAAGCTTATGCTTCTTCTTCATCTTGAACAACTTCATCAGAGAGAGTGGAAGCCGATATTTTTGGATCAAGGATGCTTATGGTTCTGGATGTGCTCTCCAAAGTGCTATTATGATCCTCATAAATCATTTCAAAGGTTCTGTCCAATCTTGTCCAGAGTTCCTCTGGATCTTTAGTAGATCTACTGAGGTAGGGAAAGCTAGGAGAAAGAGCCAGTTTCATTATTTCAAAAGCTACATCCTTTGCATTTAGCTAGTCATTTTCACTCTCAAAAGACTTTCTACCGAATCCATAAGAAACCCAAAGGAGATCTTGTCTTTTCATAAATATAATCATCTTCACCTTCCATTCACAATAGTCTGAGGATTGGATCAGAAGAGGAACTAATGAATTCAATTCGAATTTGTACCTGCAAAAAAAAGTGTTCCAGTAGGAGATCTGAGGAGGAGAAGTGCCTTGTCCACTGAGGCTCTAATACAATATTAAATTGAGCACATAGATCTATGGACAAATATACAACTCACATGATATATCACACAATTCACTCAGTTATTGAAGAATGAAATAGTACAAAAATGGCTTGTAGCTGTAAATGCTTTTCATTAATCAAAGAGTAATTTGATAGATAATTACAATGAAGTACAATGGCTTTAATAGCCACATGCAATTTGAATCCACATGAGGAAGTTCGAATTGATTAGACTCTACTTGACTGTAGGTAACCAAGACCTTGTCTAAATCACTATCGGAGGACTCAATAGTTAACTGACCTTGTCTAAACCATAACCGGAGTTCATCAGGGCTCTAAAACATAACTCAAGTGTTACATTCAGTGTTGACTAAGGTTAACTGACAGCGGTAGGTGAGAAATGCACCCCACATGTGTTCAGTCAAGTAAACCTAGCGCTAACTGAATGTAGAGGACTAGAACTGAATGTAACTGACTCCTAACTTAGCTTGACTAGTCATTAACTGAAGTGAACTGACCTTGGCTGGTTTCAGCACTCCCAGTGGCTTCCTAAATTGTAGGGATTGGTCTAGGAGGCTCCTAAACTGATGCAATCAAGTGCAATCAGTGGCAGTGAGCCTCAATTAGTGTTCCCCACACTTTAGTAACTGAAACATGTGCCCCAATTAGGTCAAGTGGATTCAATGGTGTTAATGACTATAAATAGACTGGATGGACTCCCGATTTAGACATGACTCCCGATTTTAGACATATGACCAAATTTGGACAAGGGAGGATTAATAATCCTAACATCGTGATAGTGCATAATGAATTGTGTTTCTTTTTGTGTTCATTCAAGGTTATGTGGAGTTATTGGGTTCACAAAACCGTCATGCAATTCCAACTTATAAAGTGACAACTAGTCACAAATTCAGGTGTTCTTTTCCAGCTGGTCTACCTTGTGGTGCTTTTCTGATTTCCAGAATAATCTATGTATAATTTTTTTAGTTTAAAGTAATTAACTAATGTTCCTTTTCCATTTGAATGATTCATGGTTTTCAAGAAATAATTTAACAAAAAATATTTTCCATCGATGACAAAATAAGTTCTTGGTATTGAGTTTCCAATGAGTATGTAATTAATGTAAGTATATAGAGACTTCCCTGTAAATTTATTGTATTTCTAAGTTGTAACTGTACCTTATATATTTATCATTTTTTATTTGTACTAAAAATTCTTAAAATTACATTTCATGTTGGTTTCAATGGCACACCTAGGAACCTCTTATATACTTGTACCTAGGCTTCAAGTCTCTTCAAAAATCCTTTATGAAGAGTCATATTTAAACTAGTTTGTATAGGTTGCATATTAAGGGAATGGATACCTAGACCTGTACATTCATGTTGGGTTGGGGGATACAGTAACACCCATAGGAATTGTTTTGAACTCAATTGTTAATGAACATAGACTTCTGTTTCAATTTGAATCAATTGTAGATGCTAAAGAAAATGAGTTTGATGTTAAATATTTCTCAGTATAACAATGGACCTTTAATGAGATATTTTATTAACAACACCTTATGCAAGCCTCTATGGAAATAAAATATGTCTCGACATATAGGTATGGGTGGAAGTTGGGAAACTATGAGGAGAATCCAAACATGTTGATACCTTCTAATGGAATACATAAGGGGATTCGAACGGTTTGAAATTTGTATACTTTAAGAAGAAAACATCATATATTGTGCACTACATGAATATTATAAAGGATCTTAATGAAAATTGCGGTGTGAATCTTACATATTGGAGGCACCCATACATACACAATTTGGAGAAGGATATGAAAATTCCCTTTTCAAGTTGTTGTGATAGACTCCAGTTGAGGCCAAGATGGAAACGCTAGCCAAAATATTAAAAAAAGGGCGGGATAAAAATAAAACAAGTTCATCCACATTCTTATTTGAATGAAAAGTTTTCAAAATTGGTATCCATTAGTGTCATGTGGCACCTCAAGAGTACCTATATAGATCAATCAATGAGAATTGGGTGCCATAATTGATGCAGTTGATGGTAGAAAATATAGACACCTTGAAAAGAGATGGATTACTGATTCCTTTTACAACAGGGGGTACAAGGATATCATACAACTTTACATAATTGGTAATAAAGTAATATGTTTCAAGGGAAGATGTATATTTTTTTATTCTTAATGGGAAATTCACAAGATAATATTCGAAGGAAATCTTGAAAAATAAAGTTTACAATAGTCTCCATGATAGATTGAGGGAGAGGATGGATCAAACTGTATGCCACAACATAGATGTGATTACAATATTATATATTTTCAAGAAACAATATGAGGCAAACAAAACATGGGTTCATACTGAGTACATTCCATATATTTTTAAAGATATCTACCGGTGGGGGAATTTTAGTGAGCCAAAGCATCCGAGGAGTGGTAACAAAACTTCTTCTGAATGGACTATAAGTTTGTGCACTTGAATTGCATTGATTATATTATTTTGAAAAAAAAAATTCCACATTATTTATGTTGCAAGTGTTTGAGAAAAAATGTAAGAGCATATTCGAAAGAGATAAGGCCGAGAGTCTCAAGCATAAGTTGACCTTAGTGTGTCTCTCTCGTCAAATATGGAATAAATGGGTCAAAATTTTTTAACTTTATAGGAATGTGGTATGGCATGTTCACCTAAGAAGGAATCACAAGTATATTTCACTCCCAACGGTACATATAAATACATAAAATGTTTCTGTAGGTGTACAAGGGGGATGGAGGATAAAGAGATAGATGGATTGGGTTTTACAACAATAGAAGGAAGTGTATGACTAAATTTATTATTCAAATAAGGGGTAGAAACAAATGGATTAAATTACATGTTTGTAGAGTTACATAAAGATACATGGAAAATAACGATGTTGATAAGCACATATCTTTTAAAGTACCCATAGACAATGTACAAGGAGTGTACAACATGAACATCATAAAACTTGGTGATATCCTTGGTGAAATGAAGGAAATAGATGATGACGGCGAACCTAAAAAATCTAGTAAAAAGAAGAAAAAAAGGAAGGTTAATTGTGATTATCACAGTGTTCTCGAAACGACCACAGTGATATTGGATATGTATATAGAGAAAAGGAATCATTGTGGGAAGAAAATCCATTCCAAAATCCTATGAATTTTCTTGTGGTTCATCTTATCCAAGTTCATTGAGGCATGCATTAGAAAGCTTATGACCAGATATGATGACATCGGAAATTTATTTACTAATGGTATATTTATGCAACATGGTCACTGATTGGACTGGTGATGATTTAATATAGTTTTTCATCATACTGGGCAGTATCCAGGGTAGATGTGTTTTTATTTTTTTGTTGATCCATTAAAATTCCATTTAGTTATTTCCGTGGTCAAGAATTATTTCAAAAAAAATTAAACTTGGAAATTTTATACATTTCAAAGCTAAGAACACATATGATAGATCAAATACCATCATTGTGTTGCATGGTCTATATCAACAATGAAAAGGTGATGAAATCAAAATAAGTGAATCAATGGATATGTGTTATGATCAAAATGAAGATGATGAGAAAATGGGTCCCTTTCCTTCATATATTGAAGTTGGTGTTGGGATGAGGATTAGACATCCATTCAAAACTGAAAGAAATATTTCATTTTGGGACAATATTACTAAAAATTTTGTAGAGGAAGGTGAGGCAGTTCTGTTCATTTATGGTAGATGTAGAATTATTCAATTTATAATGAGGAAACAAAAGTGTACATTGGAATGCATTGTTGAGAATGTACATCAGGAAGAATATTTGAAGATGTAATATAAGAGACTTATCAACACATTAGGTTGATAAAGTTTGTCATGTTTATAATAATATTAAGTAACTATATTGTTGTTTTCCATTGTTCTAGGTTACTGATAATTGAAATCAAATAAAAGCTAATTTTATGTTGATGTCCTTTATCACGAATATACACAACTTAATAATATTGAAGAACTTGATCAACTTATTGATGAAGGCTGTATGGATGTTGTTGATGCATGCCATAATAAATTATCAATTGGTAAGTTATATTTCGACAAGGAAAAAAATATATGAAGACAATGTTTGTTTTAAACCAAATTACACTAATTGATTTATTTTATGGGTATGAAATTAGCATCAAACACATCTCAACCACCAAAAGTAGATGATATGGTGGAACGATCACACATATTAGGTACATTCTATATTCTACTTGTGTTATAATTTGATACAACAAATTCAAATAATCTTATCCTAGACCGAAGAGGAAGGTGTTAGGATTAATTACTCCTCCTAATTCCAATATAGTCTATTTGGTATTTTTTCCTTAGTAAGTTATTATCACTATACTAGAGTATGGGGACACACCTAGAGGTTATGTTCCACTTAATTCATGTGCATGCATGAGTTTATGTGCCTCTTGGACAAATTCCTACATTATAGGATCCCACTTTGAGTGACACCAGCAGCCTCCTTCAGTTGGTTGTGGTAGGTAAGCAGTTATGTTGACTTATCCTCCAGTTACATTCAGTTAGATCACTATAATTTATATTAGTGCTATTTTTTCATGCATTTGGGGAAAGTGGCACCTTTTCTCCACCTACCTCATCAATTAACTGATTGTAGGATGATTTAGACATCCATAGTTAGACTAGTGAGCTCCAGCTGTGATTTTTCCACACTGAGTTACCTAAACAAACAGTTAGAGTAGGTAAATTAGAATCCTATCCACAATATTTGAATTCTATTTATTGTACCATTAGCGTATTGCTGATTAATGAATGAATATTAATGTTATGATTATTTGAGAAATTCTTCTCTGATTGATCTGAAATTTGTGTCATGAATTATTTGCCCAATGTATATTGATCTCAATTATTCCACTACAAAATTCCTTTCCAATATATCTCATCATAATATGTAGATATATGTTTCTCAATTTAACATGGTATTAGATCCTTGTTCAGGATAAAAAATAAAAAATCAAAAACTTCCATTGTGCACCAGAAGCAGTCGAGTTTCCACATAATTCCTTGAGTCATAACATTGCCCCCTCTAGATTTTGTCTAGAAAGTCTATCTAGGTGTGACAAACTCTGAAATAGTGCACATGTCAAGGTGGAAAGGCTTGAATTGACATATGATTATGAATTGGTTTGTTTTGAAGTGATATTTTGTAGGTACCTATATAGCTTTTTGAAATATTTAACTATCAACATACAACGAAATGGAGAATTATTCTACTATCACACCCAAAATCCTTACACCCGTCAATTACATTGATTGGAGGGAAGATATGCAGATGGCCTTGCACAACAAGGGATTGTTTAGGATGACAATGGGAAGAGAAGCTGAGCCCCAATAGTATCTTGATAAATCCAAATTTCTAAACTAGCTTGATGAAGCCTTCAACTTCATGTCCATCCACATCTCCATGGATCTTTGGTTTCACACTGAAGGACTCAGAACTCCAAAATTATCATGGGACAAGCTTGAATATTTGTTTGGAAAACAATATGATCTTAGAGGACATATTCTGGAGAATGAATTAATTTCACTACAACCCGACAGTTTCGAGACCATTCAACAATTCTTTTCAAAATACAAATATTTAAAACTACAATCCAAACAATGTGGAATAGAAAGGAAGCATGAGAAGCTTGTGTTGTCAATTCTGAGCAAGATTGGCTGCGAATTCTCAGTAATTGTCTCTACTTTCCATTATGGAAGAGTTCCCATTTCAAATTGGAAGATTCCTTCTCTAGATTCTTTTGCAGAGTCTTTGATCCAGGAGAAAGATAAATTGATTCATGTGGGAGTGATTCAAACCTCCAAGAATCAAGCACTCTTATATAGAGACTCTAGAAATGCACAAGAAAGAGGGAAGAAAAAATGGAAGGAGACCAAATATACTGATTTGCAACCAAAGGAAAATAAGAAATCTTCCGATGGAGCCTCAGGTTCCAAGAAAAACAAGAAATTTGAGAAATCTCTATGTTCCTACTATATGAAAGGATTTCATCCAGAAGGTTCTTGTACGAAGAAGACCAATGATCAAATGGAAAAAATCCTTGAGTAACACAATATTTCCCTCCCTAAAGGCACAAGGAATAGTGAATATGGAGAAAAGTATGAAGATCATGCTAAGAGATGCCATGCACTAAAGGCTAGTTGTTCAAAATCACATGCCTTCTTCATTGATTTAGGAGCCTCCAATAATATGGTTGCATCCAAAGAATCATTCTCTTCATTACAAACTACATATGGTTTGAGTATTTACATGGGTGATGATACCCAAATTTGAGATGAAGGAAAGGATTCTATCAAGTTAAAACATAGAGGGTGTTATAGCTGATTTTATTGCACATGGTTAATCACACTTTTATGGCCTTCCCTGTCCCTCTACAGACTCTTTGGACCCAATGGAATATTTTTGTACCTTTTATGTTTCCAATATCATCCCTAAAAACACTCATTATTTTCTATACGTGACTCTTAATCCCTTTCTCGCGTATATACGTGGATATTACCCTTAAACCCGTGTACATCGAGATGTGTGCAAAAGGCCAAATGTTTTTGGATTTTTCCTTGATGTGGATCCGAATCACTTGTATCTTGAACTTCCATATGCCTCGAGATCACTCGGATTTGACCTTCCATTGCCCCATTGAAGCACTATATAAGGAACCCTTTGGATACATTGAGGAAGAGGAATTGAAGAGAAAGAAAACTATAGTCCATTGTTGTCATAGCTTACTTATAATTGAGTCTACAACCCTTTGTCCCTTGGAGAACTTTGTGTTCTTCCAAAAATTCCCTTTGCTTGTGAGATTTCTATCGAGAGATGGAGGATTGAGGTGGTGGAGTCCCAAGTGGACGACTCAGTTTCTCCGGTTCGCAGACGTGTTGACAAAGGTTGTCACTTATGTAATCTTTGATTTACTGAATAGAAATATATTTTCATGTCCAATGATGTGCATTTAAATGAATATTGAATACATGGATGTGTCTAATTACTTATGTATCATTCATTATATATGCTAGAGTAGGCCTAACACTACATTATATATCATGCTTGCCTTGTTTACTTTTGTTGAGAGTAAATTGCTAATGCAAGCGGGATTGGAAAAAGCCCAACGGGGATCTACTACAACCGTCTGGAATAAGGTATGTTTTGAGATCCTTTAGTGTTAGATGTTGTATTTCTCTTGCATATGGGGAAAGGATTGATTTTTGCAGTTTCTCTATCTGGTGTGGTACATCCCAAGCCATAGGAATTTTTCTATGTAATAGAATTGGCGACCATACTGGGGAAGTTCCTTTTTTTCTTTGGGCTTTGGGGGCACAATGTGCTTGATATTCTTGACTTGCTCTTTGTTTCCCCATGTTTCTGTGTCGCATTTTATAGTATGTTCATCCATTGACACTCCCCTTTGTTGGTTTGACCCTTGGCCCGCTTTTTACCACTTCCATCTCTGTAAATGCAGGTTTTTGGCCAAAAGTCGTGTACATATGTGGATTTTTGGCCAAAAGTCACGTATACATGTAGCTTTTTGGCAAAAATTCACATACATACACAGTTGTTCTTTAAACAATCATGTACATCCTCCCTTTTGGTTGAGTTTGATGTTGTGGGAAGTTTATGGGTGGGTTGTGAGTGTGGTTGGGTCTTCTTGGGTTCTGATATTGTCTGTTGGATGCTTATTTTGTGACCAGAGACTACTTTTTCATTGATGTTTCTTTGAAGGTAGTTTTAGTCATTTATATTTTTTGTTTTTTCCATTAGTGCATTACTCTTTTTTGTCTCGGTGTCTTGTTGGGTGCTGTAATCTCACAGATCACATAAGGTTACCAATAATACATACTAAAACATACATAAATATAGAACAGAGACAACAGACAAGAAAAGATAGGATTAAACAGATTATATTATTACAATGAGTTCATATAATGCAGAGAACTGAACTGGGTTCTCGTTTGGCTCAACAGCCTAATATATACAATTTACAGACGGTTACAAAATAACTACCTGTCGGTTCGGTGAACCGACGCAACTTTTAGATAGCTGACCTAATCTTTTGGTTTAGTCGGCCGACCGACTTAGTCGGCTGATTGACTAAGTCGGCCCATCGACTTAGTTGACTGATCGACTAAGTCAGTCCTTGTTCAAGTCAACTTATCGACTTGCTCCTTCTACATCTCCCCCACGAACAAAACGTTTCTTCGTCTCGAAGAAACAGGGAGGTAGAAAAAGTTTGGTTGTTTGGTCTTTCAAAATTTTATTGTGGAAGACTGTGAAGATAGATGGTTGGTCTTTTCTGTACACAGACCTCGACAATGGCTGGAGCTGTGATGACAAGGTGATGTTGGAAGTCTGTCCAACCCTGCAAAGCTTTTTGGATATCAATGGTCAGTGTGGTTAAGCCTGACAATATTGACATCTTTTCTGTGATAGAGACTTCAGCTATCTTCTCCGGTGCGTTAACGCTGGTATGACATCTTTTTTTTTTCAGTTTCAATTTTTGTAACGTTTTAGTTGAGCTCCATTAACGAGCTTCCGAAATACTAGGCCATGCATCTTCCTTATTCAGACTGAACCATTGGGGTGTATCTCGTTGACAATGTACGGTCCCATCCACTTTGTGTGGATTTTCTTAGGTTTTCCTTTGATCCGACTATTGTAGAGTAAAGCAAAGTCACCGACCGCTAGGTTTTTGTTCTTGATGTTGCGGTCGTGCCATGCTTTCTATTGTTGCTTCTGAATTTCTTGGTGTTGTATGGTGATGAGTCGGTGCTCTTCCAACTTACTGAGATGAAGTAGTCAGTCCTTCCTTCCCTATTTGACATCGACATGGAGGATTTTTGCAATAGTAGGCTTCTGTTGTCGGAAGTGTAGAGGGACTACAACTTCTTGTCCATAGACTAGTCGAAAGGGGGTTTGGTCGGTCGACCGTTTATAGGCTATTCTGTATGCCCATAATACTGTAGGTATTTTATCATCCCAGTCGTCCTTGTCAGCATTACATATTTTAGTTAACCATTTTGTCAATGTTTTATTGAAAGCTTCAATCTCCCCATTCGAATGAGGATGATTGTTGTACTCCGTCGGTGGTCGATTTGGAACTGTTCAGTGAGGGTTTTGATGGTTATGTTAATAAAGTGTGTCCCTTGGTCGCTAATCAAGGTTAGGGGGCATTCGAATCTAATGATGATATTTTTGTAGATGAATTTAGCATCTATTTCACTAGAACATGTATCGACAGGTTCAGCTTCTGCCCATTTAGTAACGCATTCTACTGCAGTAATAATATACCTTGCACCTGATCTTTTTGCTGGGATAGGAAATGGTCCGATGAATTCTATGGCCCAGATTTCAAATGTGAGACTGGGGTTTACTCATATCAAGGGAATTTCTGTACTAGGCAGGGGTCAACCAAGTCGTTGACATCTGTCACATCGACTAACAAAACTTTTGCAATCTCTGTGGAGTGTCGGCCACCATAATCCTGACTGTTGGATTTTCTTTGCAGTTGTGTCTACTTGAAAATGTCCTCCTGCAGGTCCATAGTGTGCTTCATGCATGATTTGGTCTCGTTCATGCTCAAGTACACACCTTCTGAGGATTTCGTCTAGTCCCATTTTGTATAAAAATCCATTAATGAGGCTGTATAGTGCAGCCTTCATAGCTAAGATTTGTTTCTTCTTGGTATTCATGCCTTCTGGTTCCTGATCGTTTTCTAATAAGTGAGCTATTTTTTCTAGTTCTTCTGGAACTGCTTCTATGTGAAATAAATGTGCATCCGGTAAGTCATCGTCGAATTCGGTCGATTCCTCTCCTGTGTCTATTCGGGATAGATGGCCAGGCCCAACATTTAGCTTGCCTGGTCAGACAACGACTTCGAACTCAAATTCTTGGAAGAGGAGTAGCCATCGGCAAATCCTCCCATTATGGAGTGGTTTATTGACAAGGTACTTCAGGGCTTGATGGTCGGTATAGAATGTGAAGGGGTTGGCTAAAAGGTAATGTTGATACTTTTGGAGGGAAAAGACCATACCTAGGGATTCTCTATCTGTGGTCGAGTAGTTTCTTTCAACCTTATTTAATTTCTAACTGCTGTAAACTATAGGGTAATCCATCCCATCATCTCCTAGTTGAGTTAGGATTGCTCCTATTTCTATTCTTGATGCATCGATATGGACATGGAACTTGATCGACCAGTTTGGAAACATTAGAATGGGGGCTTCGACTAATTTTCTTTTCAATTTTTTGAAAGAGATGTGGCATTCCTCTGTCCACTTAAACTCTTGATCTTCCTTTAGTAGTTCTTGCAGAGGATAGGTCATATCTAAATAGTGTCTTATGAATTTTCTATAATAGCCTGTATGGCCAAGTAACACCCTGACTTGTTTAGGGTTTACTGGTGGTTTCAAGTCGAGGATAATTTTAATCTTTGCAAAGTCGAGCTTGATACCTTCTTTACAGACAACATGCCCTAATAGTATGCCTATGGGAGTCATAAATATACATTTCTTAATGTTCAGGGAGAGTTGAATCTATCGACATCTCTCCAACATAATTCTGAGCCATTTGCAGTGGTATTTTAAGGTGGAGTATATTGTCCAGTTGTTGAAGTATATTTCCATGGTCTTATATATGTATTCTTGGAATGTCTTGACAACAATTCGAGAAAAAACTGCAGGTGCATTCTTTAATCCAAAAAGCATAACTCTGTAAGCAAAGGAACAAAATTCACACACAAATGTTTTCTTCTTTTTATCCTCTTTAGCTATTGGTACTTGGTTATAGCTTGAGAATCCATCTATGAATGAATAGCATTCGTGTCCTGCAACTTCATTCAATATTTCATCCGCATAAGGGGTTGGGAATGGGTCTGTCAGTGTTACTTTGTTGAGTTCCCGAAAGTCAACACAAATTCTTAACCTTGTCGGGTCATGTTTCTTGTGCTGTATGACCATTGGACTTGCCCATTCTGACTGGTCGATAGGGTAAATGATCCCTGCTGCTAACATGTTATCAATTTCCTTTTTGACCATTTCCTTGTACTTGTGATCCAGTTTATAAGGTCTTTTCTTAACAGGTCGAACATCAGGTTTAGTATCAATTTTCATTTCACCCATTTCTTGGACTAAGCCTTTTAGGTCTTTATAGTCCCTGGCAAAGACATCTTGGAACTGTTTTAGTAAGTTTACTATTTCTGTGGTCTGTTGTTCATTCCAGTAGTCACCAATTTTGGCTAGTTTTGGTTGATCATCGTTTGAGATGCCGACTTCTTTAGTTTTTACTTTGGCATCTAGCCACTCTGGTGTTTTATCTTCATTAATCGACCGACTTCCTTCTTTGAACTGTGAGAATGTGGCAGGGAAGTCGGCTACATTCATTCTGTCAATATCTTGTTTGTCTGTTGTTGCGATTTTCAGGATCGAGTGGATAGGTTTTGTTGTTTCAACATGGGTGGATTTCCATCTGAAGCTCTTTCCTTCTGTGTTTTCATTCTCTAGTTGTAAATGGGTCGACTGTGGTTTTGACAATATTTGTAGATTGTTATAGTCCTTTATATGTCGAGGGTCTTGTAAGGGTTGATTCTCAGTCGGTTGGATGAATTGTTTAATTTGTTTTGTTGTCTCAACCAGATTTTTGTTTTGCGGTATGAAATTGAAGTCTTTAATAAAATTCTCCCTGAGTTTGTGCCATAAGAAGGTTTCACCTCTAGCTTCTTCCATCTTATACCACTTGTTGGGTGATTCGGCTAGGGTTTAGGGGAACAAATGTGGCCAGGCTCGCTCATCCTTGTATCCCAGTATTCTCCACTCCTTTTCACAGGTTTTGATATGTTCTTCTGGGTCTTGTCCTTGGGTAAAGATAGGTATCTGAGCTTGCTAGGTTAATTTATCTCCTCCGAACCTCTCGACAAAGTAAGTCGAAGAAGTTGTCCAGGTCTGTAGTTTCGTCTGATGGGTGTCCCACCATCTAGTTGCTTGACCTGTAAATGTTTCAACTAAGCTTTGAAGTCAGCCATGTTCACCAATATTTTTAGATACTTCCTCAATATGCCTGACTGGTGATTCCCTCTCCTTATACCTTAGTAGTTGTGTAGAATTTAGGTTATTTGGTTGTAAGGTAGGGTGTTCCCTGATTTTCTTTTCGAATATTTTTGGGATAATGGATACTATGAAGCACTGTCAGGTGGGTTTTTTCTGGACTTTTTGTATGGTCCAGCACCCTCTTGCTTGTTTTTCGTAATTCTCAATCTCCCAGTCGTATAATTCAGCATTTGAGTTATAACCAACTGAGTCTTGGTTACCTAAGTTAAGTTCTCCATGAATCCTTGGTTCTGCGTAGTCTACATCGTTGTGGATTTGGTAAAGTTGTCTGATATTGACTTCTTCATCAATAGGTTCAATCCAAGGCTCCCCTTGGGATGGATGAATGGGTACAATGACCTTTTGACCATTTCCTTTTAATTTGACTCGTTCCTTGTCCAAAGATATGGATGCTTTCATCTTCCGACCCCAAGGTCAACCAACTAGCGCTGGGAAGAAGCTGGATCCTTCTTTTGGGTCAATAATTTCAAAATCAACCTTGGTCGAGATTCCCTTGATGGTCATGTTGACATTTTTCTAGACTCCAATGGGTTCAATTAGGTCTTGGTCGACGAGTTTCAGGTATATGCCTGACTCGTAAAGTCGAGGTCTACCCATCTGTTCCCAAGTATCCCGAGTCATGATATTTACCTGTGAGCCAAAGTCGAGTACTACTTGTCAGACATGGTAACCTTCGATTTCTAGGTCGACAAGTGGGTTGGCATCACTTTTGTATTTTTGATTCAAGCTGCATATGTTTTCGGTTTGTTTTTTCAGGTTTGTTCCTTTTATTTCATGTAATAAGTCAATGAAGCGCGATACTGATTTATCTGTTTGAAAAAGTTGGATTAGTTGATTTATTGTGTTGGGCCGACTATTATGGAGGTATTCTTGTCATGCAATGTATTGAAAGACGTGGGTTGCTTGTTTATATGTTTGTTTTTCCTTCATTGGGTCAGGATAAACGTTTGTGTCTTTAATCTTACTAATTCTAGGGTTATCAAGTCCTATTTTTGTTCCTAGTCGAGTTACAATATGTAAATTTTTTGTGGTTATTTCATCATTATTTTGCACACAAGACAAGACATTAACATTTTTCTTGGTATTAATTTTTCTAACATAGTACGGCAATCCTCTAATGAGTGATCGCATACTCCACAGTGGGTATAGAATTTGAGATCAGTCCTGTCCTTGTATGGACAATCTGCATACCGGTGACCTTCTTTGTAACATGTGAAGCATTGGGTAGGTCGACGCGGTCATGTGTCGCGATTCCCAGGTGTTGGGCTTAGGGAAGACCTGGGTTCTATACTTTTTTCTTCGCACCAAAAAAAGACCCACAATGTTGGCCCTTTTGGCAACAACATGTGAACAGGTTGTAGTCTCACCCGAAACAGCTATCGGGTGCCGCAGAATTAGGTTTCTGCAAGCAGAAGAGGGATATTACTGTACCTTTAGCTTCTAACAAATGATAATCATAAAATATAGAGCTTTGAAATTCACTTATTTAGCTTCGCGGTTAGATAAACAAACAGTTCCTTGCTTAACCCTTTACTGGGAATTCACAGCGAAGTTAGTATTTAGCAGTGATCTTACTTATCAGTTATATATTTATGAATGCATAAAAGAACATAATAAACAACAAAAAAGAGCCACAACACATGATATAACGTGGTTCACCCCTAGTTTAGTGCCTACGTCCACAGAACTGTGTTTTATTCAACTCTTTACAAAAACCACAGTTCTGATCTGCGCACTCAGCTGCAGATCCCTTCAATTCCTCAAAGCTGCGCACTAAGCTGCAGATCTCTGCACACACAACTATAGATCTTCTTAACCATCCAAAACCCTCTGTGCACACAGCTGGGAATTAACCTTTCTTACAAAACAAGCCTTAGCTTCGCATCAATTCATCTTACATCAAAAGCCTAAACTGACTTCTTTACAAGAGTGCTTATTTATAGTGCACTTATTACAAAACCATGGGCTTAAACCATGGGCACCTCGAACCCTAAACCCTGGACTTAAACCATGGGTTTATTACAAAAAGAATGCTTTGACTCAACCTCAACAACCCTAAGACTTTTTTGAGTCGCAACTCCACTTACAAGCTTCCAGAAAAACCATGGAGTTACCAAAATTAGCGACCGTTAAGGTGTGTGCCCCAACAGGCCTCTAAGACTCACCAGTGTCCCGTCCTGGGACACTCAGCTGCTTGTCTGATGGGAGAAATTTGTTGGCAAAGATAGTGAACTGCTTGTTGAGGCCACGCATGATATTGACGGTTGTTTGCTCCTTCTCCACCATCTCCTGCAATGATGTCGTTGATGCTTCGCTATCCTTTTCCTATGCAAATGCATCGTAATCCTTCAGAACTTTGAGCTAGCTGTCCATAGCAGTACTCAATTCCAAGGCCTCGTTGACAAGGTGCTGCATAGAATTTTCCAGCAGTGTTGCTTTTGTTCTGTACGACTCAATCTCCTGCTGGAGTTCCTTGCTTTGTTTTACATTGAGCATTTTCTGCATAGGCGGTAGGGTCTTAATTTCCACTTTTACTGCGTCCAACTCTGCTTGTCGCTGCTTGATGGTTTCCTACAGCTTTTGTACTTTAGGGTTTTCCTGTAGTGTTGTCCAGGCGTCGACGCTTTACTCTAGTAGCTTGGCTGTGCTGCTCACGATATCTGAGATTTTTGTTGCTGAGGCCTGAATGTCTGTGCGGCACTGCTCTCTGACCTCTGGTGGGATTTCTAGAATGATGCAAAGTTGAAGCTCCACAATCTAAGCCTCGTGTTCTACTTTAAGCTTCTCTATTTCACTGCGAGACTGCTGTGCGTAGTCTTTTAGTTTGGCGATTCTTTGCTCCGTTTCTTCCTCATTCTGGATGTCGAAATCAAGAAAACTTCGACATGCCTCCTCCAATACTTGCGCCAATGTGACCTGCTTACGTTCTGCGTCACTCTTTCTCTGCTCCGCTTCCTCCAACTGTGCTGTGAGGCTATCATTCTGCTTCCTGGTATTTTCCAATTGTATTTGTGAGTAGTGGTCTCGTGCTTGAATTTCCTTCATGATAGCTGACTAGCAAAGATGTAATTCCATCATGGACATCTTGGTGTAATCTATTCCAACTATCATGCTCATCTCCACGTGAGATGCTGCGTCGGTTATGATGAGGGCGACACTTGACACTTGTCCCCGGTGTTCTCTAACTGGCCATTGTCTTGTGTATGGCTGCGCAGGTACTGGGGCACTACTTGCTCCAGCTCCAGTCGCTGATTTTTCTGCTAACTCCTTCAGCTCCGAGATTCGCTTTTCTACGCCGGTGATGGCATCAAGATGCGTGACTGCAAACTCTGACCATTTCTTGGTGAGAAATTCTATGGATTTCGACAGAGCCTGATTAAGCTCCTCACTTGTCAAGGTGGGGTCTTCATCGATATTCTTGTCCTTCGACGCTTTCGTTTTCTTTTGGTACTAAGGTTTGGTCACTTATTTGGCCTCTAGTGACTTGCGCTTATCTGGCCGATTAGGGTTTGAGATAGTTTTGACCGAATCCTCTTCTTCTCCTTCATCTCCACCCTGGTCGTTTTCACTCTGCTGTGACTCACTCTGCTCTTCGCTGTCCTCTGGGGGGTATTGCTACTACGTCTGACTAGGGCCTGTGCCCACAGTGGTGACTGGAGGGATTGGAATGTTCAGCTTTGCCCCTGCATCCTTCAACCACTCAGCTGGCCACTGCTGAACTACCGTGAGGATGTCTTCTTTGGTTACTACATATGGCAACTTCCAGCATGCCTTTTTCTCATCTGTGTGGGCCTGGATAAAGACATTGTGCGTGTCGGCCCTGAAGTTGGCCACTCCATCATATTGAGAGAATAGCTCATTACTGAGCCGCGAGGTCTTGACAATCTCATATGAGACACTCATGGCGTAAAAGGTGAACACAGTGTTTGTCATCTACTGGGATGCTTTGTCTTGCGACACCCAGAGCGATGCGTACCTCGCTACACCTGGCATGCTTGGAGGCACGTTAATAAACTGCGCCTCGGTGGTTTCTTTCTACCCGATCAAGGCAATAAGCATGATCAGCCATGAATAGTGAAAGGGTATACCTTTTTCCTGCTCATCGCGGGCATCTTCAAGAAATTCCTTAGCAATGTATGCTGCCCATTTGTAAATGTAGCCTTCCGCACAGTTCGCAGCAATACTGAAAATCGGGGCAGGTACTTTATTTGGTCTGCACTTCCGCATTAGCTTGCAGGCTAAGAGCTCTGCAGTGAATCGAATGTTTTGATGCTGAATGGCTGCGGTTTGATACCCTCGGTTCCCTTTCGTTAGCCCGAAGCGTTTCTTCATGCTATGTGCTAGGTTCACATCTTCATGTTTTCCAAAAACTCAATGCTAAAGTCAGGCCCTTCCTTCTGCAGGCCCATAATCCAGTGAATGAGTTCTCCATTGATAGCGATTTTTTGGTTTCCAATCCATAGGTACCCATCATGCACCAACGCCAATAATTGTTTGACCACCACGGTTACCTGTGTGCTGCGACCGAAGTAGGGCACATCGAGCATCTTCAACAAACCAACTTTGTCCAAGCCAGCAGCCCATTGTTTCACTTCTAATAATGTCGCTCCAGTCTCCTGATAGCGCACAGAGTGTAAGTATGTCCCAGGTGTGAACTGTGGAAATTTTCCCTGATCATTTGTATCATGGTTGGTGTACTTGAGCCGGTCTATTTTCCCTGTCATTGTCCCGACCAGCTACACACCCGTTGGCAGCGAAGGGGTGCGTAATTTGAACTTCTTCGTCCACCGAGGGAGCTGAAATCCTGGTCGAACTAGCGAAAGATACGGTGGACACTGCAGTGCAATGTTCTCATCCTCTTCAAGCGGGACCTCTGCTGAGCTGGATGGATTCATCTCGGGATCCTTCGGTGTTTTCCCTGATTGCTTGTGTCTGTCTTAGTTCCGCTTAGAACGAACTTCAGGCTTAAATTTTTTCTTGGTAGAGTGTGTCTGTATTGGCTGGGTCGGTGCTGGGGAAGTCTCTTCGTGGGGTGCAGACACAGGTGGATGGCTTAAAAGCTACGACAGACCCTCCTGTTCAAATTCTCTCACTAACTTCTGAAGCTCGCTATCAGCTGACATGGATGCAATTGTAAAACTCAAGAAAATGTAAAATGCGAACGTCGTGGGTGTGGGTGTCTTCTTGTAGAATCCATCCACGACATCTGTCATAACTGTGCATTGATGATACCAAATCTGACAGAGATCTTGTCCAAACAGTGGTAGATTTTCCAAGATCTCATTAATACAGGCAGTTCATACAGGTAGCGTACCGGCGCCGCCAATTTTGATTTCTTCCAACGGTCATATTTTAAGCTTCGACAGAAATTTCCTTCTTTGGCACAGATAGTGACTTTGGCTGCACCAAAATAAGGACATTCGACATTTCATGATACCAGCTTCAACCAGGCTTCGAGCTTCAACCCATAACAGAATGTCTTCCACCACCTCAATGATTCCTTTCATTTTTGAGAGCCCTGTCAAAGATAGGTCCTGATATTCATGGAGAGGTTGGGTCACTTTGCTCACCATTTCTTCATCCCAATAATCTCCAATGATAGCATACTTAGGATTTCCTTCTGATCCAATGTGGACTGTCCGCGTCTTCAAGGGCTGAGTCACTTCAGGTGCTTCAACTACTGGTCCATGTACTTCACAGTGTCCTTCTGACTCAGGAATGTTAATGTTGCGTGGATCATCATCCTCATCAATTGCGAGGTTATAACATTCTACTGCATTAGCTTCTTGTTCCTTCCAACCAGGTTGGTATTCTGCTATTTCTTGATCATCAAATACTTTAGTATGGATCAACCTAACAGCTGCTTCCAAAGCAGGACAAACCTCACTAATAGAAAATGTCAGCACAAAACTATCAACAATACTATCCCAACTTATAGTACCATGGCGAAGCTCGACCTCCACATACCAGTTCTTTTCTATAGGTTCCAGGGTGTGCACAAACCTATGTACCCATTCTTCATGAGGTACATGCTTCCATGCTTTGTAGCATTGCTCCAAATTTCCCTAAGGACTAGTCTTACCATTAAACCTGCTTCGCACCTCCTGAGGTTGGTCCCTGAATATTAGGAAAAGGGACTTTTGGCATGCTTCCCAACTATGAATGTACTTTTTGTGACCATTCCACCATCTAGCTACTGTGGCTCTGAATGCTGAATCTAGAGTCTCCATTTTCTGTGAGTCTGGTACCTGCTCTAAGAATTGCACAATAAACTCTTCTAGGTTTATCGAACCATCAAAAATAGGTAAGGTTCTTGTCTGTGAACTAAGCCATCTGAGAGACTTGGTAATTCTTGCACATCGATGTCCATGTAGCTCATACAGTCTATTCTGCCAATTCTCTAGGCCGTCATCTGAATCCGTCATGCAGGAGCTGTCACACTGCCAATCCATGATACCTTCAGCAGTAGGATCAACATAATCTTCTTCCTTTGCTGTGATATTGTATATATGGTCCAAAACATCCTGGTCTTCATCTCTTACTGGCTCGGTGTATCTCTCTTCTTGAGAAGGATCCAATGGTACTATGACTCTTAGTCCTTTCCCTTCGAAATTCATCTACCTCTTCTTCAGGTTGATTACTGCATCATTATCTATTGCCCATTCAATGCCTAGCAGTGCTGGATAGGGGTTGCTGTCATCAATTATTTCAATTACCTCAAAGTCTGCTAAGGTACTGACTCCATTAATATCTACCGATACGCTAGGGAGTCTTCCTAGGGGCACAATCTTCTGCTGATTGGCTAATCTCAACTGTATAGGGGACCATTCTAGAGTATGTTTTCCCATTTGTTCCCATGTCTTCTTAGTTAAGACATTTACTTCTTATCCTAGGTCCAAGTTGACATTAGTCATGTCATATTCTCCTATCTGAGCATTCAATCTCATCTCCCTGCCAGTTCTTTTAACTCTATGAATAGTTTTTTCCTTACCAGGACTTCGCTGAGGTTCGTAAGAAGCAATAACTTTCTGCAACTCATTTAGAGCATTCTGATTTCTTAAGAGCTTCATACAACTCTGTAAAAAGGAGGACAGTGTACTTACTGTATCCGTCGAAGCTTCTTGCGGCTGCGACTACTGCTGAGGTTGTTGCACAGGTGCTACTGAGGTGTTGGGGTCAACAAAGTCTCTCTTGGCTTCCATAAATGTCTCTTTTTCTCTTTCGACATCAAGTGCTAGGATTTTTTCTAGGGCCTTACGAACCCAAGCCTCGGCAGGTTGTTTCTCCTTGTTCTGTACTTCCGTCGTAGCTCCACTCCTGGTAACAACATTAATGGTTGGGACAGGTCGTTGCTCCACAGCAATCGGCTGAATATTCTGAGTAGGGGCATTATTTCTTTCTTGAATCTTGGCTATCAGCTGCGGGCATTACTCAATCACATGGTCGACAGCTCTGCAATATCGACATGTCATAGCTGGGTTCCGACAGTCTCTAGCTAGATGTCCTGCCTGGTTACAGTTATAGCACACAACCTGGCATCATCCTCTGCCATCCATACCACCACAACCACAACCTCCAAAAGGTCTGCGACCTGATGTACTACAATGGTAACCATATCCATCATTGCCTTGGCCATCGTTTTGTACCCGATAAGAATCATAAGTTCGTTCTCTCATGAGGTCAAAGCTGCGACACTCATCTTCATTGTGTCCCACTGACTTACAGAACTTGCAATAAGGGTTCTCAGGGACTTGCACATACCACTGTAAATATAGCAGTCTTTAGGTCGATGCTGGCCAGTTGTCCTACAGATCTCACAATATAGAACACTAGGGTTGAACGGGTTTGGTGCACCATAATTCAAGAAATTTCTTACCGCAAGACATTGTTCCTTGCTGTGACCCTCTGTCCGACATCGTGTACACCAAACCTCTTCACGACTAGCTTTCCCTTTTTTCATATCGTGAAGCTCCAGAGCCATCGCTGCCAACTGCGCTTGTATTTGAGCGATACCAGAATTATCTTCGACAGGGGCTGTTTCAAGCTTCATAGCAATTTCCAAAGCCTCCTATTGATCCACAACCTTCTGTTGCATGAGTGGAGTCCTGATGTACAGTAACAAAACTGCGATGAACCATTCCTTATGCTGTGCTGGTCCAATAGTGAAACTAACTTGGTCTAGCAAAACTTTGAACCTCTGATCAAAGTCCCACACTAATTCTCCTCACCGCTGCTGAATTTCCTTTAGTTCAGTGATACACTGCGACTCTGATTTAGGCTTCTTAAATTCCTTTATCATTACTGCTTTTATATCATCCAAGACATGGTTCTGAGTACTGGAAAACTTCATGAACCAGGTCAAAGCACGGTCTCTAAAAGAAGTAACCAGTTGTGCTCTTCTTGTATCTTGATCTGTAATGTTCTTAGCAGTCCACACTGCTTTGCATAAGAACCAAAAATGTTCTGGATCCTCTGATCCAGTTCCTTTGAAAACAGGGAGCTTAATGTCATCATTCATATGGGCCATCGTGGATCTAGGGAGGGGGGAGGGGGACTAGTAGTAGGCGGGGGGGAACTTACTAGGGTAGACTGACCTGCGACAGGAATACTCAGGCTAGGGTTACTTTCATACTACGATGGGTTCTCAGGGATAATAAGTCTTCGCTGCGGGGTTACCAGAGGATTTCCAACAGAAGGAGTTTCTTCGGGCTCTGAGGCTGCTGGACTTACGGGGTTAGACTCGGTATTCTGACCTAGGGTATAGGACTCAAAATTTCTCTTGTACCTTTTTCCACTTCGCAGCAAACCACTTTTCTCATCGAAGGTACTTTCACTTGCAAACATAGGTTAGTAATACTAAATCTAACAGTCTGATTCAATGAGAAATATACCTTTATTTAGCCAATAGCATTTTAATTCTCAAACTAAATGAATTCAAGTACTTACCCCTTGGTCCTTTGAAGAACTGTCGTTTCGCTTCGCTGAAGGACGTACTTGTGTCAATGGTGAACTCCATCATAAATGCTTCAAGGGTTAGCATTGTCCAGAAATCAACAGCTCGGGATATCTCGTTGTTCACCCTTTTCAATATATTAATTCTTGCGGGGTTCCAATCAGGAAACTGACCTTCTTGGAAGTTCATCCGTCTCTCTGTTAACCTGGATAACCACTGGTGAAACTCTATGTGGATACTAACAAAGAAAATTTCATAAACATCAGAAAAAACGTTCCTTTGTAAAAAGTCATTTGAACTACGACGCGGATCTTTGTTCTCTTGTACAACAAAGTTCAGATAAGTCTCTTGAATCCAATCACCGATTTCTTTCACTGAGGGTCTCCAAAACATAGCCCTCGAGGTACGACGTAAACCCATCTTGAGCAGATACTGAGTTCAACCGGAAACAGAACAAATTTGTTGGGCTTAGGGCAGACCCGGGTTCTATACTTTTGTCTTCGCACCAACAAAATACCCACAGTGTTGGCCCTTTCGGCAACAACCTGCGAAGAGGTTGCAGTCTCACTCGAAACAACTATGGGGTGCCACAGAATCAGGTTTCTGCAAGCAGAAGAGGGATATTACTGTACGTTTAGCTTCTAACAAATGATAATCATAAAATACAGAGCTTTGACATTCACTTATTTAGCTTCACGGTTAGATAAACAAACAGTGCCTTGCTTAACCCTTTACTGGGAATTCACAGCGAATTTAGTATTTAGCAGTGATCTTACTTATCAGTTATATATTTATCAATGCATAAAAGAACATAATCAACAACACAAAAGAACCACAACACACAATATAATGTGGTTCACCCCCAGTTTAGGGCCTACGTCCACAGAACTGTGTTTTATTCAACTCTTTACAAAAACCACAGTTTTGATCTACGCACTCAGCTGCAGATCCCTTCAATTCCTCAAAGTTGTGCACTAAGCTACAGATCTCTGCACACACAACTGCAGATATTCTTAACCACCTAAAACCCTCTGCGCACACAGCTGCAGAGGTCGTCCACACACACTGCTGGGACTTAACCTTTCTTACAAAACAAGCCTTAGCTTCGCATCAATTCATCTTACATCAAAAGCCTAAACTGACTTCTTTACAAGAGTGCTTATTTATAGTGCACTTATTACAAAACCATGGGCTTAAACCATTGGCACCCCGAACCCTAAAACCTGGACTTAAACCATGGGTTTATTACAAAAAGAAGGCTTTGACTCAACCCCGACACCCCTAAGACTATTTTGAGTCGCAACTCCGCTTACAAGCTTCCACAAAAACCGCAAAGTTACCAAAATTAGGGACCGTTAAGGTGCGCGCCCCAACACTAGGGAATCGACCTCTTCCTCCATATCCTTGGTGTCGATTGTCGTACCGGTGCTCATATCGTCGGTCGTCGTATCTTTGTCCATTCTGATCATTTGGTGGATTGTTTTGCTTGTTATGTTGCGCTACTACATTTGTTTGGTATACCGCGTGATAGTTCTATCGATTCTTTAGGTTTAACTGACAATTGGCCGTGTTATGACTTTTGGTTTCGCAGATGGCGCACCAGGAAGCCTTGCGGTTCTTCATGTTAAACGGGAAGTCTGTTGTAGAGTGATCTCCATGTTCTTGGCAAATTTCGCAAAAGGATTTGGTCTGTACAAATCGAACGTATTATCGGCTATATTCTTGTCGACAGTTATCTTTTGAATGACCGACCATCGAGCATTTGGTACACCATATCTCCTGATTCTTGAGGCTTAGTTGTTTCAAAGACTTCTGTACGTTCTCAAGCTGTTCTTCCAATCTGTGGTCTATGGGGTAAGCAGGTATGTCTTCATCCATCTCCACCTGAAGAGATTTTGTTAGTGCATCCTCATACGTTTTGAATGTCTCCAGACTGATGTGTCAGCGTACTTTCTGTGATAGTCCTGCAAGAAACCATTGGATTAGTAACTGTTCATCAATAATGTAATCCAACTAGCTTAGTAGGTATTTCAAACATTTATCGTAGTCACGGACGGTCTCCCCTGGATTTTGTGATGTGGTTTTAAGCTTATTTACGGCCAGGTGCTTAGCGTCTGGAGTTTTAAAAAATGACAAAAATTGCGCCTTAATCTTGGCTTTTGTCACTTTGGGTTGTCTTTTCGAAAAGTTCATGTACCATGTCAATGCCATTTTCCTTAAGGCACCTGCGAATTATGCCATTTGTCGATCTTCATCTGTAACTTGGTTGGCTTCCCAGGTCAACTCGCAGATGAACCAATGTCTTCTGGGGTCTTTGTCTCCCTCATAAAGAGGAATGTGAGTGGATCCATGACCCATGTCTAAATCACTGTCACTGCTCTCAGAAGGTGGCAACAGTGGGGTTATTGGTGTATTCGTGCCTGCGGAATTCTAATCGACAGAACTTCCATTTTCGTCGATTGTCGAGTCTTTGTTGACTTGCAGTCGGTTGATGTCGACTTCTGTTGTTGATGGTCCACTGCAACTATTTGTTCACAGGTCTGATTGTTCAATTTCTTCTAAAGTTGTATTTGGCAGGTGGGGCACTCCTTCATGTGTCGGTAAGAGCAAGTGGATACTTCGGAGGGAGGCTTCCGCTTGAAACGTCACCCAGTTCCCTTCCACTGGTCGACGTATAATAAGGTTTCATCCAGGGTACGTTTCCTCACCTAGTCGGCTCCATATAGTGAAGTCACCAACTCGTAGTCGGAGGTCTTCTTCGACAATAGTCTGTATTCTAGTATGCGGATTCAATGGGGAAAGGGTTGTTCCTTCATCAGGAGCTCTTAGTTGGAGAGCTTCTGGCTACTCTATCCACAATTCTTCCTCCTTATGGGATGCTTCTTCCTCGATGCCCTCTTCATGTCGGTCATGACCCGACTCTGGTGGATTTTCTTCCTTGTCGTTCTCCCTAGGGTTTTGTCCTCTGTGCAACTCTAAGGCCCTTTCTCATCGTGCTTCCCTTCTCTGGTGTCTCTCATCCCTTTCTAGTTTCTGAATGTCTGACATACTTTCGTACGATCTATTCTCTTGAGGTCCCTTTTGGCTGACTTCTCATTACTGGTGACTGTTATCTAGTTTGTGTCAACTAGGATCCACTATACTCTATCTTCGACACATGACCAACTACCCCCCCATATCCTACCCGACGCTTTTAGAAATCCCGGATAGTTCGATTTATTTGCTTAGGAAGTATTCCCACTCCCTTTCTGCAATGAGTTTCTCCCACTTCCTCTACTTCTCCTCCCAGTTAGTGTTTGATGGTTGTTCGTACAGTGGTGGTCAAGGTTCAACAATGTATCCTGCTCCTTTCTCAATCAAGAATTTGAACAACAAGGTCGGTAGGGAACAAAAAAATTGTTCGGTGAAATCTGTGTAAAATTTCTCTTTAACAGTTTCCACCGAAGTTCTTTCTTCGACTGCTTGCTCCTCACAAAAGTCATCGGCGATTTTTTCAAACCACTCCGACAAATTTGTTCTGCCTCCTCTGATAAATTTCTCCAGCAACTGTTGTTCTTTAGTTGCGTCCGGCTTTCTCATGCAGGAGTTGCTTCAAGATTTGGGGCACTGATTCGACAAAATTTTCATGTGTCTCTGTAAAAAATATTTCTTTTGCTTCAGCGACTGTTAATCTATTCCTTCGTGCGTAATTCTGCAAGTAGTTTGCAATTTTACATTCCCACCAGTTCTTAATCCCTTTCTCTGGTATCATATGTGAGCATATATTTCATTCATGTACTACTGGAAATGGAACCAATGTTGTATTATCACAGATCACATAAGGTTACCAATAATACATACTAAAACATACATAAATATAGAACAGAGACAAGAGACAAGAACAAATAGGATTAAATAGATTATATTATTACAATGAGTTCATACAATGCAGAGAACTGAACTGGGTTCTCGTTTGGCTCAACAGCCTAATATATACAATTTACAGATGGTTACAAAATAACTATCTGTCGATTCGGTGAACCGACGCGACTTTTATATAGCCGACCTAATCTTTTGGTTTAGTCGGCTGACCGACTTATTCGGCTGATCGACTAAGTTGGCCCATCGACTTAGTCGACTGATTGACTAAGTCGGTCCTCATTCAAGTCGACTTATTGACTTGCTCCTTCTACATTGGGCTTGTGTTTTATACTTGCTGCAAAGACTGGGTGTTTTAGATGACTTTTATTTCATTTTTCAATCTTTTATATTGAAAAATACAAAATAGTTGCACTCTTAGTTGCATCTTAGATATGGATTTGAGGAGGTACTTGCATTGGATTGCTTGGATTAGAGTTTTATTTAGGATTTCATATAGGAAGGATTGCATTGGCATTAGGAAATGAATGATTATTTTTGCATCTCATGTAGTGGCATACCCCATTTTTCATTCTACAAGATTGCACTTGTCATTGCTTGTTAGGTGTGCATATTTATTTCACTACTGAGTCATAACTTCATTAGTGGCACATCCATTTACCCTTTGAGTAATCACAACCAAATAAAATCAATGCTTAATTAAAACGAATTAAACTCTTTTGTTTTATAGAGTGCATCAACAAAAATAGGTTTTAGGGTCTTGGAATAGTTCCTTGTAAGTCAATTCTCCAAGACCACTAAACAAAACAAGTAGGTGTCTTTCCAGGTGAGATAGTGAAATCCTTGGTATAATTAGTGTTTCTCAAGATGCTCCTCTTATATGGGAGTTAAGCATGAGGCAGTGCCTATGATTGTGATTGGGATGACTCCTAGTCACTTTTTGTGAGCAGTGGAGATATTTCCAGGATTGTATTCATATCTGGGGGCTCTTTTGATAGTTTGGGCTTTTCTACCCTGATCATACAGTTGATCCCGCCTGCGACTATTTTCCCGAACATTGGTTATATTGGGGTGACGTTAGTTGTCTTACCTAGGTTATCAAGGGTGTACTTGTAGAGGTTATTCTATAGGTGTCCCGGCTAGGTAGAGGTCAGACAGCACAATCACTTTATGCGTTGAAGCTAAGCGCCACTATAATTGGTTATGAACCTCTACTTGTAGTGTATGGGAGTTTCAATCCTCTCCTAGGCGAGACACACCTACTACATTTGGGAGCTCACATATTCTCCCCTTGGTTTGCTTGTATTTTGGTTGTAGATTTTCTTAGGAGTGTGCTCTTTGTGCACTAGTTGGCCTTTGGGATCGCGATCGCTTGAGTATATTTATGCTCTCTTGAGTTCAGGTCCTTTTATTTTTGGCATGCCTGGTATCCTATCACCCATCCTTGGTCCTAGTACAGACCCTAGTGTTATACTTGGGGGCATCACATCCCCTTACTGTGCTCATAGATTTGGGAGTGGTCCCATTCTACCCTCTACTCCATTTGTGGAGGATGTTGACTCCCTTCTCTTGGTCTTTACACTGGTGGTCACTCTCATGGGGGTGGTAGTGGATGCGTGAACGTTGGGTCTACACCTTGCTTTCCTTTCTATGTCCCATCGTTCACTACATTGTTTCCTTTGGGTGCATTTTTCATGATCATTCCTCCCTATATCCTATAGTTTGGATTCTTTATTGACTATCTTGGGTTTTTTGGTCTAATACGGTTGTCATGTAGGGTCCAATTTTTGTACACTCTCTCTGAGGTTTTGACTTGTTCATTTATATAATAGGTATTATGTATGAACTGACATATAGGTTAGGATATCACATCCGCTTTCACTTATGCATTTCCTTATGCCCGTTCCATCTTAACCTTAGGTACGAACCCATTCCATGGTATCATGGAACCTTCATGCTATTGTTATAAGTGGTACTATGTGAATGGTAGAGCTTTCCTATACATGGGTGTCCTAGTTAGTTCCCTTTTACATTTGGTACCCATGCTGTGATTCCTCTCTTAGGTCTGGGAGTCCCTTTTAGTCCCGCCATGTCTTTGAGCAAGAGCTCCATACTCCTCTTTAACTTTATGTTGGCCATTTCCCTGAGACTCCCTTATATATGTCAAGTTGTAATTGCATTTCCATGAGTTTTGTTTGCCTTATTGAGCCTTATGCCAACTTTCCTGACTTTGATTATCATCCATATAGCTCGAGCTTGTCTCATGTCTAGCCAAGCAAATCCTTTTTATATATCTTTTGCAGCTTGATTCCCCATTTTTTACCGGGAGGGGACTCTCCCCCGAGTGTTGTTATCCTACAAATGTTTCCTTGCATTGAGCATAGGTATGTTCCATTGCTTGGAACTAGTTTTTTTTCCCATTGACACTCATCTTCTCCTAGATTTGTAACTATAAATCACTTTTATTCTTTTTCAAGATTTTCAAAATATCTGAAAAACTCAAAAAAAAAAAAACCAAAAAGGAAGACAGGAAAAGATGTTATCTTTGGAAACAGTCGAGTCATGTCACCTTCTAACAGAGCACTATATATCACATCCATTGGTTGGGTTAGTAGTTTGACTTTAGGAGCTGTACTTGTATCTCTGAGTTTATCTCCACCGACGGGTTAGGCTTCCAGTCCCAATGGAGCCTCTGTCATTGCCAATTGTGTCGCAGAGATGTCCCAGTTTTGTATATTGATTCTGTGCTTCCTACATTTAGTTACCATTCACCTCTATGCTCTTGTTCAAAGGAATTTGAAGCTTGAGTTGGCCATTCCTTAGTTGTCTTGACTTTGCATGTCGGCCATTCCCAGTACTATTACTGGTTCATGCACATCATGTTCGAGTCCTTCCACATTATACAGCGTTGCTGAGTACCTCATGTTGGTTGATGGGGGATGCCTTAATTCCCTCCTTCCAATGGATTCCATCCCGTCAACTTCATATCATTTACTTTGGGATAGGAGTCTAAAGTCATTTGAGTGCCTTGAGACTTACAGTCATTAGTGGTAGGTTCTCTTGCCATCGACAATTTTGGAAATACATGAATGTCCCCTGATTGATGGATTATTTTAAGTGTTTGACCTCAACAAATTTATTCACACTTTTTAGAATGCACTCTAGTACCTGGATTCCCATTTTCATTATCGGTGGGTGATCTTGCGTCTGTTAACGGTATACATCAATGACCAGTAATCAAACGATGCACTACTATGTTTGACCTCGACACCTCTATTCACATAGTAGGACATGTACTCATAGCGGTTTGCATAGAATACTTTCCAGATTGATAGCATTTCATATATGCTACCTCCTTAATCGTGCCAGTGTTCATGGGATTTCAGCTCTCGTGACTTGATTCCAGTGTATGACAGATATCTTCAGCCATTATGGAGATCTTGATGCATGGTGTACCTTCAGCTTTCATGGAGATCTTGGTCCTTTGTATATCTTCATCATGGAGATTCTGATATATTGTATATTGTATGTGGTGATGACCACACATGTCACAGTTTGTATATCATGCCTATTCATGGCCATTGTACTCTTATGTATCTGGGACTGATATATGTATTTGCAATCATGTGTATATTTTGATTATTGTATTATACTGTTGGATGGATGATTCTTCCACCTGGTTCTTTATCACTCCAATTCTGGGATTGATTTGTAATGTATTTTGGCCATCATGTTACCCCTCTAACCTCACACATTAGGGGGCATCTGTTATAGCTGATTTTACCGCACATGGTTAATCACACTTTTATGGCCTTCCCTATCCCTCTGCATACTCTTTGGACCCCATGGACTATTCTTTTACCTTTTATGTTTCCAATATCATCCCTAAAAACACTCATTATTTTCTATACGCAACTTTTAATCCCTTTCTCGCATATATATGCAGATATTACCCTTAAACCCGCGTACATCGGGATGTGTGCAAAAGGCCAAATGTTTTTGGATTTTTCCTTGATGTGGATCTGAATCACTTGTCTCTTGGCCTTCCATATGCCTTGAGATCACTCAGATCTAACCTTCCATTACCCCATTGAAGAACTATATAAGGAACCCTTTGGATACATTGAGGAAGAGGAATTGAAGAGCAAGAAAACTATAGTCCATTGTTGTCGTAGCTTGCTTATAATTGAGTCTGCATCCCTTTGTCCCTTAAAGCACTTTGTGTTCTTCCTAATATTTCCTTTGCTTGTGAGCTTGCTATCGAGAGATGGAGGATTGAGGTGGTGGAGGCCTAAGTGGAGGACTCAGTTTCTCTAGTTCGCAGACGTGCCGACAGATGTTGTCACTTATGTAATCTCTGATTTACTTAATAGAAATATATTTTCCTTTCCAATGATGTGCATTTAAATGAATATTGAATCAATGGATCTGTTTAATTGCTTATGTATCATTGATTATATATTCTAGAGTAGGCCTAACACTACATTATATAACATGCTTTCCTTGTCTACTGTTGGTGAGAGTAAATTGCTAACGCAAGCGGGATTGGAAAAAGCTTAACGGGGATCTACTACAACCATCCAAAATAAGGTATGTTTCGAGATCCTTTAGTGTTATATGTTGTATTTCTCTTGCATATGGGGAAATGATTGATTTCTACGGTTTCTCTGTCTGTTGTGGTACACCCCAAGACATAGGAAGTTTTCTCCATAACAGAGGGTTCAGAAATGTATTCTATGTTCCCTCTTTAACTGCAAATTTGTTATCTATATAAAAGATGACACATACTGGGTCACCAAAGTGAGTAGTATTTGTCCCTAACTCAATGGAGAACACATATATCTCAACTGAGAAGATTATATCGAAGGGTGTTGCAAACCATGCCTCTAAGGAATATGAATTCTCACACTTTCTGTGATACTCAGATCCAATACAACCTCAACTGTCATTTGAAAGGGGAGGTAAAAAGATTCTATCTACACCTTTTCTGAATGATGTATTGTCTAAAGTTTTAGATTTAGAATATGAGGAAAAATATAAACATGATCTTGATACTGATATTGAGCCTCAAGAGGATCTATCTAGCTCCTATTCCATATCGATAGCCTAAGCCTAAATGGGCCCAAAATCTCATTGAAGCAGCTAGGAATGTTGTTGGGGATCCAGGTGATAGAATAAGAGAAAGGTCCCATTATCAGAGTGGACATATTGTGCTATCTCATTTAGTTACACTTCCTTCATTGAGGTGCAACAATATTCTTGAGAGATTATACTTGATGGTAAGGACTGATCCACAATTCAACGCATTCAAGAACACATGGGAGCAAGTCACTATTCCTCCAGAAAGAAGAGGAAAATGCAATATTCCTTCTCCTATCTATCATCAAATTGGAAGAATATGGAAAAGTTCACATCCACAGTACTAGGATGCTGGTGCACAAAAGAACCATGATTATGCATGGATGCTCAACAAAGTTGCAGATTGCAACAAGTTTTTGCTCAAAGAGAAGATTTTTATCTTAATTATGGAAGCTTGTTTCCTGATTACCTAGTTATCTTGAGGGGTTTTTTTGTCCCATGAGGTTTTCCCCATTTTCCTTAGTTTATTAAGCAGTGTTTTAGTTCATTTAGATTGTATGGGTGATTTTGGCCTAGTTTCTAGGGCCCAAGTTGTACAAAGTTAGGATTAATTAATCCTCCTTTGTACAATATAGTTTATTTGGTCATTTTTCCTAACTTAGTAAGTTATTATCACTATACTAGATTATGGGGGACACACCTAGAGGTTATCTAACACTTACTGCATGTGCATGCATGAGTTTATGTGCCTTTGAGACAAATCCCTACATTATAGGAACCCACTCTGAGTGCCACCAACAACCTCCTTTAGATGGTTATGGTAGGTAAGTAGTTATGTTGATTTATCCTCCAGTTACATTCAGTTGGATCACTATTGGTTAGACTAGTGTCAATTTTTCATGCATGCATGGAAAGTGGTGCCTTCCATCTACCTGATCATTTAACTGATTGTAGACTGATTTATACATCCACATTTAGAATAGTGAGCTCTAGCTATGATTTTTCCACGCCAAGTTAGCTAAACAATAAGTTAGAGTTGGTAGATTAAAATCCAATCCATAGTATTAGAATTCTCTTTATTGTATCATCATTGTATTGCTGATTAATGTTGTTATTATCTGAGAAATTCTTTTTCGATTGATCTGAAATTTGTGTCATGAATTCTTTTCCCCGGTGTATATTGATCTAAATTATTCAAATGCATAATTCCTTTCCAATCACTCTCATCATACTCTCTAGATATTGGGTTCTCAAATTTAATTGAAGGTATGTCACAATACATTATCAACAATTGGTAAGTTCACATTCATGTAGAAAAAACACATTTTTACTATAAAACAAATTACAGTAATTAATTCATTTTTGGTATGAATTCAGATTCAAACACATCGCAAACAACCATCCCAACAAGAGAAGATGCTAATATAGTGGTTCGATCACACACATGTAGATTCTATATTCTATATCTATTTTCTCTTCAATATCATCGACTTCAAAATAATCATATTATCCAAAATATGGAAGATTATAATACATACATCTATAAAATAGTGTGTTACTGTAGAACTATAGCAATAGATAATTTCTTATCATTTTTATGGAACCATCACAACCAGGGTCCAAATATTTCAACACATTTACAAAATGGATCTGATTATCATGCTACATTTAGATCATGTGCATTATAAATGTCAAGGACAATCCTACTTTTTATATCTTGAATGGAAAAAATAAACGAATTTCCCTCTCCTTGTTGGTGAAAACCCACCAACAAAGCCTTGTTGACAGGGGTTCTCACTCTGTCGATGCCCAACCAATGCGATCTCCCTAAGCACCGGCCCAGACAGGTTTTACCCTGCCCAGCAACATCCGTAGAGTAGACGAAGTCTCACTCGAGATGTTTAAGGGAGAGTTGTCAAAACCAAGTTTCTGGAAGTAAGAAGGGAAGATACGGCATCCGACGGGTAAACAACATAATTATTAGATTACAAAACTAAGACAGTTATCGTAACTTATCTTCATAACTACCAATCTACCAGATCGCATCATTCATTTGTCACAGCAGTGTCAGTGCAGTAGAATCATTTATAAAACAACTTAAACCATCATTTATAAAAAATGTGATAGAACTGGGATATATCACACCATTGGTTTATTACAGCAACATAAGTAAATCATAACATATTCAACACACTTCTCGTTGACATTGCAGTAGAGAAAATAGGAAAACATAACACAATATCTATGAAACAACCCTCATATCATATTAATTCTACGCAATAGATCCAAAATAGACAATTCTTCTTCATATCAGGAGACCAAATACATCCCAAAATCCAGATAGATCGCAGATAAAATAGAAGACTCTTCAAAACCATAGATAGATCACACCAGATCTCATACTTCATGCGATTATCTCTAACCTCTGATAGCTTGTAGTGCTGACGATCTCTTTTATGTCTATTACAATTGTAAAAATAGCTCTATATATAAGCTTTCTCCTTTACATCAAAGTTCCACTTCGAACTAACTTCTAACCACTACTTACCTATGTCCACAAAATGTGGTCAATTAATGCATTAAATATAAAAAGCGTTTATTTTTCCACCCATCATGTTCATCTAGTCTTGCGTGGTGTCGCGTGAGCTTGTGCAGCTGCCGCGATGCTGCGGAAATCACTTACAAAAACCCCTGCCAATAGGCCCCCAACATAGTGTTGTGGCTCATCCTTGAGCCACGTCAAGTTGACAAGGTATATTCCGATGTCTTGGTATTGAAATATTCTAACTACTATGATATCTCGCGAACCTGGAGCTGGAATTTGTCGGCATCGCTTTGATAGTTAAGCAAATCCTGCTGCATGGGATGGGCTATCCCAACCTTGCTGTCGCCCATCCACCGATTTTATTACACCACCTGCAGTGTTGCGACTACTTTGACAACCAACTACCCACCAACTTCTTAGAAGTCATCCAACTGGGCACGATGCTTTTGTTGGCTTTCTTGCATGTAGGGACCTATCTGTTGTAGGTCCTTCAATTCCTTAGACCGTGTGATCTGTACCATGAGTGGTAGTGCTCGCAGTGCCACCATCTTCAGTGTCATCAGTTATCCTTCAGATTCTTGTTCTTGCGTAGTCAACTGGTCGAGCTGCTCATCTTGGACAATGAATTTCCATAACTGCATTGTTGCCTCCATGATTTTCTTGGCCTATTGCTCCATGGTTTCAAATTGGGCCACTATCTCTTCAATGGAAGTCTTCCGTTCAGCAACCTACTCCAGCGCCATCTCTAGATGGACCAGGGAATTGAGCAATAGGTTGGTGCCCTGAAGTTGGGAAATAAATTCCCTAAGTCGCTTGTCCTTAGTGACTACAGTAAGCTGGGTCATGTTCTAAAAAATATGTTGACACACCTCATCGACAACTTACTCAAACTCGCCAACACTGGCGCACAGCTGCGCCTTCTCAATGATGAGGCATTCTTGCATATCTGCCAACTCCTGGGAAACAACATGCTATAGCTCCACCAGTACTTAAGCTAGTAACTTGTTCAGATCCAAGGCAACGCTCTGGATCAGCCGTAGTAACTGGTTTACTTCTTTAGTCCTTGCGTCGATCGCAGTCAGGGGAACTTGAACATTCCTATCCCAGGGCTCGGTGATGATCGACGGGAATTCCTGCATCACATGTCTCATGGGTGTCTTCCTGGAAACAACATCAAAAATGGAATTCAAACTATCTCTTACTACACCAAACTCTTCATGGTTGGACACGCGTATTTCTTGTGTCGCAACCTCAAATGAGTCAGTGACCACTTTGATGAACCGCTGTAGTTGGTCCGCTAGTCCTGTCCATGTACCGATTCCTGTGTCATATTATTTGCACCATTTGGTTCGAGTTTCCTCCCGCATGCACTATGCTTTGGCCTCAGGTTCCATTGACGACTCATTGTCAGAGTCGGGAACACTCAGCTCCTTCTAAATAGGCTCGTCCGGGGCATCAAGTGGAGGCCCCTTAGAGAGTTCCTCCTAACTCATAGGGTTGTGCCATTCAACTGTCCACTCCTGAACAATAGCATCCAATTCTTCGTTAGTGACTTTAGAGGCGAGAGGTAGCCACTTCTTTTCGTGGTCCTGCAGTTCCTGGACATAAATGGAGTGTGGCCCGATAGCAAACTGAATAAGCCGCTGATACTTCGTCGCTGTGTAATTAGATAAGCGAGGAACTTTGATATCTGTGGCTTGCAGTGTTTCCTAATAGACCCAAAAGTGGATCGCATAGTCTGCTTGTCGACTAGGCTCTTCAACCCACCACAAATTCTGATATCGTGCATCGCGGCACACCTTCACGACATCAACTGCCATTGGTTGATAATCTTTGGGTTCCATCCATGCGACAAGTTCAATGATAATTAATAGCCATCTGTATGAAAATGGCTGCCCTTCCTGAGTAGCAAGAGCATATTCAAGCAACTAGTTGAGCAAGAACAAGGACAAGTTCATTTGCATACCTTCTGCGCATTTCTGGGCACATGCAACCACACCCAAGTTGCACTGGACCGGTCGATTCCCCTGAACAATATTACTTGCTAAAATACGTGCCCCAATATGTACTGCTTGTGAATTGATGCTGTCAATACAATAAGCGTGTCCATCCTGCTATAAGCCTAAGCGCTCCTTCAGCTCCTTAGCAAGCTTCTTGTCAGTATCTCACCCGCAAATATACTACGTTAGATCTTCCCTTACCTTTGGCAAGTTCGTAATGCTTGCAATTAAGTTGACTATGACCAAAATGGGCTCATTAAACCAGAGAGTCCCACCATGAATGTAGGCCAAGAGTTATTTAACACATGCATGCCCTCCATTCAGTCACCCAAAGTGAGTCATATTGATGAGACCCAACAATCCAGAGTTTTCCAGCCCGCTCTCCCAAGGTTGAGGAATCCGCTAAATTGGGGCACCAAACATCGTCGGAACTGATTCATAGGGCTCATATTAGACATATTTAAGCAACAACAAATCATGGTCCTCAAACTTCAACTTGATCAAGGCAGAGATGATATCGATTGAGCAAGTCATCCCTTCCAGCAGTAGTGACAATTTTGGTGGATACTTATGATTCTTCATAGGCTACCTTGGCTTTCCTCCCGGATGTGTAGGAGAAACATATCTCAAGATAACATGAACAGAGATGCACTTGGGCACTGTAGACTCTATAGCTCCCGAGCTCGATGGCCCAATCTGTGTAGTCCCTTCTCCTTGCACTCTATCCGAAGTGCTGGTGTGCCTCTTCTGCAGCGGTGTGGAACTGGGCTTCTGAGCCTACCACTTTCTCTTGGGGATGGACAATGAGCCTACCGACATGCTCATAAATTCTTCTTCGATGGCCATGGGCCTAATGGGGGAATATTTCTCGCTGGAAATATCAACTGCATCAAGGTCACTCAACATGCCTCACGCCCTAAATCTTACAATGCACCCAACGAATCTATCCCTCTACTTTGTAACTCACCAAAAGCTCACAACACAACTCACACTCTGCTCAACATTCTGCTCTCTTAACTTAACAATGCCTTCCTCCCGCATCCCGCGTGCTTTTTATAGGCACCTCCCAATTCAAACTCATCATTGCCAAAACTACTATCTACATCGTGAGTAAATCCAGCAGTAATGACACCAAATCCATCGGCAATCTTACCCTTATGACGGTCGGATCGACCATAAATGTGTGTCGCTTCAACGAGCACCGCTAGCTAACTATTTTAACTACTTGTATTTATTACTAAATTGACCAGCCCACAACCCTGCAGCTGTCACCGGTGATCTCCTTTCTGTCACTACTAACTCCTATCCTTGCGCAGCCTCATCCCCTAGGCTCGCCTTTCTACTATCTAATTTTTTTTTTCATAGCACCTCAAGCAGTGCATAGCTTTGGCCCCATCCTATAGGGCTTTAAGTGACTCGCATTGATGAGCATTGGCAAGACCGCACAATCTAATTGATGTAACTAAACTACACCTCCATAATTAATGGAATGAATAAGATACGGTCCTAACCAGTGCATCTGTAACTTACCTGGATGCTTCATGAACTTGTTGTCGTATAACAGCACCAAATCTCCTTCCACAAACTATTTTTCTTAATGTAGCGATCATTCCATGCCTTCTGTCGGTCATTTGTAACCCGCTGGTAGAAGCCTGCAATAAAATGGTCTTATTCAAGCTGGAACAACTGCGCAATGCATTCTTCTAATGCTTCTGCATCATCCATGTCGATCGCCGCACCAATGCGCAAACTAAGAACAATGTATTCCATGGGCATGACCGCCTCTTTCCCATATACCAACTTGAATGGTGTCTGTCTTGTCAGCTGTTTGCAAGTGGTATGATAGGCCCATACATTGGTGGAATTTTCAAGTCCCATTCATCACGATGAGCATTACATACCTTTGTGAGCGCTATTTCCAAAATTTTATTGAACGCTTCAATAGTCCCATTCGCCTGCAGATGGTATGGTGTGCTTTTCTTATGTTGCACCTGCAACTCCTCAGTTAGCGCTCTCATAGTACAGTTGATAAAGTGACTTCCCTGGTCACTCATCAATATCTCGGGACACCCAAACCGTGTCACAATGTTTTCAAAGATGAACCTCACTGTCATCGTAGCGGTACAATCCACAACTGGTACGACATATGCCCACCTGGTCAGATATTCAGTTGTGGTAATAATGTATCGCACCCCAGTCATCTTCCCTGGTGGATTAATAGGACCCACAAAATCCATGTTCCATTTATCAAAAGGTTGCAGAGTCACCTATGGCACCAGCAACATCTCATCCCACCGCGATGGTTTATCGATGCACTGGAATATGTCACAACTCTTTGCATATTTTGTGGAATCATTATGCACCATAGGCCACCATAGCCCAGCGCGCAACACCTTTCGCGCAGTAGCCCTTCCTCCATAGTGACCTCCCATGATTCTTGCATGTGCTTCTTCTAGAACAGGTCCCTACTCATGCGGTAAGACACACCTTCACAATATTTCATCTGGTCCAAGCTTATATAACTGTCCAGCAATCAACTAGAAATATGAAGCCTTTACTACCAATTGCTTATTTTGACTAGTCATCATGTCCTCCGAGGTGACACCAGTGGCCAAGAACTCAATGATTGGGGCATAGTGATCATCTGTGATGTCGACATGGAATAGTTGTGCATATGGAAATCCATCATCAATATTGGTCAGTTCTTCACCGGTCTCAATGCAAGACAGGTGATCTAGACCAGCATGCAACCATCCTGGTTTCACAACTATTTCAAAGTCAAATTCTTGAAATAAAAGCAGCCACCGACAAATTTTCCCCCGCAACACAGGATTATTGACCAAGTATTGCAAAGCAGAATGATCGGTGAAAATTTTGAAGTGTCATCCCAACAAATAGTGCCTAAAATTTTGCAAGGCATAAACCATCACCAAGCCTTCTCTTTCAGTCATTGTGTAATTTCGTTTAGAAAATGACAAATTTTTACTGGCATATGCGATTTGGTGATCCAGGTCACCCTCACCCGATTGCACAAGAACAACCCCTAGCGCAACAGAAGAGGCATCGACATGCACATGGAATTCCTTATTCCAATAAGGAAAAACAAGTATAGGTGCAGAGGCCATCTTGGCCTTTAATGTGTCGAAACTGCCTTGACATTCCTGAGTCCACTCATATGCAGCATCCTTTTTTAATAACTTCTCTATAGGGGTAGTAATCACAGCGTATCATTTAATAAACTTGTGATAGTACCTCATATGCCCCAGCGTTTCTCAAAGCATCTTCACATTCATTGGCAACAACAAACTAAGAATTAGTGCGATCTTTGCTGGATCAACCAACAAATTGTCCTTTCATACGATGTGTTCGAGTAGCATTCCAAAGGGCACACAAAAAATGCACTTCTTAGAATTTAATGCAATCTGATGTTGTTGACACCTTTCGAGCATCAACTGCAAGTTGTCAAGATGGTCCCTAATTAGCCCATAAATGGTCCAATCATCCATATATACTTGCAGGAATTTTTGAATAAAGTCTTTAAACACAGCGACAACTACCCAAGAAAATAATGTTGGTGCATTATTTAGCCCAAAAGGCATGACTGTATATTGAAAACAGCCCCATTTAGTGACAAACGTGTGGAAAATGAACCCAAGAGATACTACAATTACACTCACAAAATTTCTAATCAATCATGCAAAATTCACACCAAAGAAGACTGAAATTGGAGCATAACAATGATCTGTATTCAATAAGTGTACAATAGCCAACCTTGTGAAGTAATAGGCTGCTGCAATATATCATTACATGAGAGAATTGAATTCATAAAGATGCCATTCGAAATAGTGAAAAATTATGCTTACTAAATCTAGTCAAATCCCCCATAGGTGCATAAAGTCAACTACACCTAGTCTAGATTTTCCTTTTGCCTTAAATCAGAATAAAACAAGGCAGCTTTTCAGAAAAAGTAGATATGCACTTTGGAGGATCTGGAATAAACTAGAAATGCTAAATTGGGTTTCCAAGATGTTTCCTAAGTGCTCCATGACTCATTTTTAGCATGTGTTGACTTCTAGGACTTGTAGAAGGAAACTAGCATAGAATGGAATCTAGGAAACTAGGTAATAAGACAAAAATAATTAAAATTAATGTCTAAGGTAGGTAACTATGGGTTGATTATTCTAACACTGCCCCTTAAGGATGAATTTATGAGTAAATATCAGAAAACTATAGGGCCTAGCAACAAAGCTTAGTCACCCTTTACATACTGCTTGTCCATACAACCAAGGAAAGAGGCAAAAACCTAGTGGGAAAATTCTCCCTTAAACATGGACACAAAAAACTAAATTTCAGAAATCTTGTCATCAATCTTGCTTCATAGCATGATCAGCAATCCCCAACAGTGATTTGAGATTTCTGAAGGTCTTCTTACAAAAAACTTTGGTGAATATTTTTGCTACTTGTTTTGAATATGCACATAAGAGTAGATCAATGGTGCCATCTTACACAAGTTGTCTGATGTAATGCATATGGATCTCAATGTGCTTGGTTCATTGTATCTGAATTGGGTCATTGCAGGTTTGAATGGTGCTATGATTATCACAGTAGATAATAATTGAAAACTCTGATTCGAAACCACATTCTCCAAGTATCCCCTACAACCACAAACATTGAGTTGTTGCATTTACAACTCCTCTAGACTTTGCTTCTGTAGATGAGAGTGCTATGCCACTCTACTTCTTTCTTGACCATCTGATTGGTACTTATGCAAGCATGAACACATATCCTGATGTAGACTTTCGATCTGTGTTGCCACCTGCCCAATCACTGTCAGTAAACCCAATCAAATCAAGATCAGATTTTTCTTTGTAGAAGATCCCATGAGTTCTTGTTCCTTGAACAAAGTTTATGATCCTTTTGGTTGCTCTCCAGTGGATATCATGAGGCTGATCCATGTATCTCAAAGCCACACTAGCTGCATAAGATAGATCAGTTTGAGTGTGTGTAAGATAAATCAAACACCCAATCAACTGCCTATACAGTGTATTATTTACCATAGGAGAATAACCTGCTTCTTCAAGATTAACTCCTGAAAGGAACAGAGTCTTGCTTGGCTTGCAATATTTCATGTTGAACTTGTTCAGCAAATCCAAATCATACTTGGACTGATGTACTTTGATTCCATGTTGGGATTGAGCTATTTTGAGACCCAAAAATTGGCTCAACAATCCCAAATATGTCATAGAAAATGCATGGTTCATTACATCCTTAAAGGAGGCAATCTCTTTCTTTGAACTTCCTGTAATTATAAGGTCATCAACATACAAGACAATAATCATCAAAGAACCATGAATCAGCTTCAAATAGACATTAGGATCAGACTTGCATCGAACAAAACTCAGTGATAGAAAAAATCCGTCAATTTTGGCATACTAAGCCCTGGGGGCTTGTTTGATCCCATACAATGATTTATTTAACCTGCACAATAAATATGGATTAGAAACAAACCCTTCAGGTTGCTGCATGTAAATCTCTTCAATGATATCTCCATTTAGGAAAGAACACTTCACATCCACGTGATGTACCTCCCATTGCTTCGAAGCTGCAATGGCTAAAGCTATCCTTATGGAGGACTCCATCTTTGAAATTGGTGCAAAGGTTTAATTGTAGTCAATACCATGTAATTGTGAGTAGCCCTTGGCTACCAATATTACCTTATATTTCAAAGGTGAACCATCAGCAGCAAACTTAGTCTTGAAAACCCACTTACATTGAACTAGCTACCTCCCTAGGGGAAGATCAACCAGTTCCCAAGTGTTGTTCTTCTGGAGCAAGTTGAATTCTTATTTCATGGTTTTTTTACATATTGGATCATCTGCTACATCTTCATATGTCTGTGGATCTGATTCAACCATCAGATAGCACTTCTCAGCAAATAGAGGATCTTTTACACAAAGGGCACTCTCAAATTGAGATCTAGTTCTCCTAGTGCCACTAGGATTTCCAGCTAGTTCCCCAGCTGCATGAATGGACTTTGCTGCCCATTTTGGTCTTGTAGGACTGTTAGGATCTGCACTCAAATCATCATTATCAGACATATCATATCAGAAAACTCATTAGTCTCTCCACTTACAATCAATGGATCTGGTGGTGAAGAAGACTCTCCAACTTCAACTGCTACTAAAGGCTCCTCTTGGAATTGAACACTTCTTTCAATGAAATATTTGTTAGTGCTCAATATTATTAGCTTGTACCCTTTTGAATATTCATAATACCCAAAAATAGGCACTCTTGGGTTTGGGGCTGCAAATCCTTCCTCTTTTCAGTTGGAATTCTAGCCCAAGCCTTTGAGCCAAAAAATCCTAAAATGGGTCACATCTGGCTTGTTCCCACTCCAAGATACAAAAGGAGTCATACCATCAAGATGCTTATGAGGCACCCTATTCTAGATGTAGGATGCACAGTTTATAGCCTTGGCGCAAAACTTTGGTGGCAAATTCTTAGCCTCCATCATGCAGGATGCCATTTCCTTCAGTGATCTATTCTTTCTCTTAGCAACACCATTTTGCTGTGGTGTGTAAGGGATTGAATGCTGCATATAAATTACTAAATATTTACAATATTGAATGAAATGAGGCTTGACATACTCACCATCATTTTCATATCTGAGTATCTTGAGTTTCCTCTTAGACTGGTTTTCAACCAACGCTCTAAAGACTTTGAAGAGGTCAAGAACTTCATACTTATGGTTTAGGAAGTAAACCCAACAATACTTGGAAAAGTCATCTATGAAGGTCAGTGCATATTTGGCTTGACTCATGGACATATGAGGAAATGGACCAGCAATGTCACCGTGGATCAGGTTAAGAGGTACAGATGTTCTCTCATGACTAGCTTTCTCATACTTGTGCTCTGGGTGTTTTCCTATGATACAACCTTGACAGATTGCCTTAGAAAACTTGATCTTTGGTAACCCTATGACCATATCTTTTTCACTCAAATCAGAAAGATACTTGTAGTTATGATGGCCAAATATTTCATGCCAAATCTTGCTTGCTTCATTAGCATGAATCAAAAGAGCAAATGGGTTTGAGTAGGGTATAAAATGGGAAAACTTGTATACCTTCGAAGTGTGATCTACAACACCTTTTTCTATGAATTTACCATTCGAAATCTCAATTATTTCAACATCATCAGGGGATAAGGTGACCTTATTTGGAGACCCAGTATGATTCATCTAATAGACTGACAATATATTAGAGGCAAGACCTAGAACATATAACACATTATTGAACTTACCATAGTCAAGATCAGTCCTTCCCTTCCCCAAACTGTCAGTGAGAGAGTCATCTCCCAAAACTATTGGTGGACATTTCAACATGTCAAGAGAGGAGAATGTCTCTTTTGTCAAAACCATATGCCTAGAATCTCCAGATTCTATGATGAAGCTAGGTGAGCTTGATGTGCTAGCAACCAAGGCATGTACTCTCTCTTTGTCCTTTGAATTTGATCCTCATTCCCTCTTCTTTGAGAAATTAGGAAGGGAGATGTTATTCTTCTCTAGGAGTTGGGTCAACATGTCAATTTGCTTCTTCATACAATAGCTCTTAGGATGATAGCCTTTACTGCAGTATGTGCACTTGCTCATTTATCCTTTGTTCTTCTTCTTCTGGGAGTTCTTCTTGGAACCTTGGGGCTCCTCTTGAGACTTGTTCTTATCTCTCTTTTTCTTAGGTGGATTTTTATCTTTTTTCTTTCTTTTTGAATACACCTTCAAATATCCAACAACCAAATCTTGGTCTTTGGAAGGTTTGATGGTGCCCATCATCACCAACTTATTTTGCTCCTGTGTGAGGGATTCCATGAACTCTGTAAGCTTAGGCATCTTCCAGGCTTGACCTATCAACTTGGTGGGATGGAAGGTCGAAACAAACACTGAATAGTCAGGACCAATCTTAGAGAGAGTATGGCCAAAACTAGTTGCTCTTCCTTCTTTTTGATCCCACACTATTTCAACTGCAAAACAAGGGCCTTAAACTTGGAAAATTAGAGTTGCAATGACTCGAAGCTACTGGGACTCAAGGATATCAGCTCATTCTCGATTTGATTTGATTTCATCTCACCTGTATTTCCAAAAATATCTTCTAGCTTCTCCCATACTTCATTAGGTGATGTCAATCCATCAAGATGGAAGAAAAGGTCTCTTGAAATCCTCAGACAAAAAAGACGATAGGCCTCATCCCTCATGTTGTGCCATTTAATGTTCTCTGCAACTACATTGGGATTTGCCTCAGTTGCCATAGTTACCCTATAAGACCTTTCTCTCTCAACAATATCTCCATCTTATCCTTCCACTCAAAGAAATTGAATGGAGTCAAGATGATCTTCTGAGATTGGTCCATAGCTAAGAAACTGTGCCCTCCAGACAGTAGAATGCGCTCCTAATCAAGATGTCAAACCTAAAATAGCAATAAGGAAGGAGATAAATTGATATACAAAGGCTCTGATACCATGTGGAAATTGAACCCAAGAGATAGAATAATTACACTGACAAAATTGCTAATTAATCATGTAAAATTCAAACCAAAGGAGACTGAAATTGGAGCATAACACTGATCTGTATTCAATAAGTGTACAATAGAAAACATTGTGAAGTAATAGGCTTATGCAATATATCATTACATGAGAGAATTGGATGCATAAAGATGCCATTCGAAATAGTCAAAAAGTAGGCTTACTAAATCTAGTCAAATCCCCCATAGGTGCATAACGAAGTTTCCAAATCTATGAAGATGCTCATGAATTTGGTAAGTCCAGTAGGAAATATAAAGATGGATGGAAATACAACTCATACATTCTTTTAATTGGAGAAAAGGAAGGAGGATGCTATGGGAAAAAAACAAGTCAACTACACCTAATCTAGATTTTCCTTTTGCCTTAAATCAGAATAAAACAAGGCAGCTTTTCAGAAAAAAGTAGATATTTGCTTTGGAGGATTTGGAATAAAGAAGACATGCTAAATTGGGTTTCTAGTATGTTTCCCAAGTGCTCCATGACTCGGTTTTAGGATGTGTTGACTTCTAGGACTTGTAAAAGGCAACTAGCATAGAATGGAATCTAGGAAACTAGGTAATAAGACAAAAATAATTAAAATTAATGTCTAAGGAAGGTAACTATGGGTTGATTATTCTAACAAAACATGGTATTATGGAGATCCTCCTTTGCAATCCGGATCTGGTGGTACCCCGAAAATCCATCTGTGAAGGAATACATCTCCTCACTGCCTAGTCCTTCAAGGACCTCGTCTGTAAAAGGAGTTGAGAATGGATCATGCATGCATCGTTCAAATTTATTAGGTGGATGCAAATATGGATTTTGTTGGTCTTTTTACATTGGAGCACCATAGGGCTTATCCACTCTTATTCTTCTGCAGGCTCGATGACCCCAGCATCCAGCATTCCGTCTATCTCAGCCTTCACACGGTCTTTGTATCATGGGGTCAGTCGATACAGCGTCTGTCGTACAGGTTTTGCATCTCGTTTAAATAGGATTTTCATCTCCCCTAGGTCCACTAATATCTCCTTCATTTCTAGAAATCGCGCTGGAAAAAGTTCCTAGAATTCATGCAGCAGGTCCGTGATTTTGGCCATTGTCTCCTCGTCCCAATAGTCCTTGACATTGGAAAATTTTGGGTTCTCTTCTGACCCAATGTTGAATTTCCTAATCTTCAACGGATGACTCGTCGATTCTATCGGTATGTTTGGTACTATGATGTCGCAGCTTCCTTTTGAATCCAGAATATTAACATTTCGCAACTCGTCATCATCTTCAGGTTCCCCAGACAGTTTGTAACATGTCATTATGGATTGTATTGAGCAGTGCACATGTGGATCGACTGGGTATGTGACAGGGACGACTTTCAGCACTATGTCATGGATGATTTGCAATGCATTATGTACCTCTGGGTTGGCATCCCATAAACTAAATGTGTGCGCAAAGAAAATGGACAACTCCTCCCAAGTGATTATAGGTCTACGCAATTTTGCTGCTACATACCAGGAAATTTGCATCTTGTCTAGAGTGTGAACAAAATCATGGACCCACTCATCTTTGGGTCGTGATTCCCATAATTCCTAACATTCTATCAGATGATTGGTGGGGTCATTTCACCCATCGTATCTCCTATCATGATAGACCTATGAATCGCCAAAGCGCACCATCATCAATCTTCGACACTGTTCCCAGTCATGGATCATCTACTTCTGTGTCGCCCACCATTGGGTTGGGGTAGACTTCAATGCTACATCTAGGGCCAATACCCTTTGGGGATCAAACACTTTCTCTTTAAATTCTTGAAGGAATTTTGATAATGCTAGAATCCCTTCATAAATTGACAACTCGACAAACTCAGTCGCTACACGACGGAGAGACTATGGAATTAACCCGCATTTTCTGAATGACACCTCATGCAACCTATTATGCCAATTTTCTAGAGCATAATCAGAATCAGAGGATGCAGAACTAGCGCTGTGCCACCCAAGTAGTCCATCGACGGTAGGGTGGATATAGTATTCAGAGATATTATAAGCATGATCCTAACTTCTATAGGCTTCATCCTTCACTGGTTCAATATATCGATGTCCTTCCTGAGGGTCCATGGGGGCGATGACCCTGAAATCTTGGTTCTCAAACGTCATGACCCATTTCTTGAAATTGATGATCGCCATGCTATCATTAGCCCACCCAATCCCTAGCAGTGCGGAATAAGAACCCCATATTCAACCACTTCTATCACATCAAAATCAGCATGCATTTTCATGCCTTCAATATCGACAACTAGGTTTGAGATGCAACCAATGGGCTGAACTTTTGCCTGATTTGCTAGGTGCAGCTGCACTGACTACCATCCCAAGGTTGGATTCCCCATCAGTTGCCCTATTTTCTTGGTCAGAATGTTTACATCTGATCCAATATCCAGAATAACCGAGTCAACCTCGTAATCTCTGATCTGGATGTTCATCCTCATCTCCTTGTCTATATTCGTCTTTTGCAAGGAGTTCACCATGGAATCCTTCGATGTCTTATCCTGGTGGTACAATAACGTCTCAAGCTTGACGAGGGATTTGGGGTCCCTTTCCAGTGACAGACAACTCTCGAAGAACTGCTACAAGGTACCATGCTGCCACGATGGTCCTGCTTCTATAGATGGATCAAAAGCAGATGGCATGTCAATAATTGGTAACTTACCCAGATTTCTCTCGATTGCATGCTTGGCCTTGAAGAAGGTGTCTTTCTCCATTGCAATATCAATTGATACTTTTTTCTTTCCAGTGAGCCAGACTTGCTACCGTGGTCCGTCTTCTCCAGTCGTTGCATCGACGCGAGTGACAACCCTAACGTCGACATCCTTCATTCGCAGTTTAGCTTGAATTGTTCCAACCGTCGATCCTTGATTCAGGTTCTGAGCTTGATTCAGTGGTGGGTTCTGATTCAATGGTTGATTCATCGGCTGATTCATTAGCTGATTCTAAGTCCGTGGTGGGTTATGAGTCTGAGTATGCGGTGGGATCTAATTCTACAACATTGGCTGGTTCTGTACTTGGAACATTGGCTGGTTCTGAGTCTGCACATTCTGCAACTGAGGAATGTTTTTAGCCTACCATTTTGCAATCCGCTGAGGGAAATTTTTAACATTATGCTCGTTGGCTGCATAGTATGTACACTGCACATGAGGGCACTCCTTCTGATAGTGCCTAGATAATCCACATGTATAACACTAGATTTATTCTCGACCTTGTCCATCTCCTCGACCAAAGCCTCCTCCTCGTCCTTTGAATCCTTCACGGAATCCTCCTCAGACTCCTCCTTGATGAAACTGATGCTAGGCCATTTGCTACTACGAAGGGTTTGGTTGCTGCTGGCCATAGTGCACAGCTTGAACATATTATTGCTGAGGCTGAATTAGTAGTGCTTTATTATACTGTGGTCGTGGCACATACTATGGTTGTGCTACGAGCTACGGTCTAGATGCAAACTGTGGTTGTGCTGTAAACTACTGCTATGGTTGCAATGGGATAAACGGCATCTAGGGAAGTGGTGTATACTATACCTACGCTACTGGTTGTGCTTGTTATAGCTGATTTTACCACACCTGGTGAATCACACTTGTATGACCTTCCCCTGTCCCTCTCTAGACTCTTTGGACCCCATGGACCTTTTTTATACCTTTGATGTTTCCAAGATCATCCCTAAAAACATGCTTAAATTGCTATACGTGACTTTTAAACCCTTTCTCGTGTATATACGCAGGTTTGACCCCTAAAACCACATACATCGGGATGTGTGCAAAAGGCCAAATTCTTTTGTATTTTTCCTTGACATGGATCTGACTCACTTGTCTCCTGGCCTTCCATATGCCTTGAGATTTCTTGGATTCGACCCTTCATTACCCCATTGAAGAGCTATATAAGGAACCCTTTGGATACATTGAAGAATATGTGAGAATTGAGAGCAAAGAAACTATAGTCCATTGTTTCTGGAACTTATTCTTCAGTCTGCATCCCTTTGTCCCTTGGAGCACTTTGGTGTTCTTCCCAACCTTGCCTTTTGCTTGTGAGCTTGCTATCAAGAGATGGAGGATTGAGGTGGTGGAGGCCCAAGTGGGGGATTTAGTTTCTCCAATTTGCAGACATACCGATAGAGGTTGTATTCATTGTAATCTCTGATTTTACATTAATAGAAATATCTTTTCCTATCCAATAATGTATGTTTGAATGAATATTTTATCCATGGATGATTTCAAATGCTTATACGTTGTTGATTATATATGCTAGAGTAGATATAACACCAATATATATATAGCATGCTTGTCTTGTTTACTAATTGTTGAGGAAGTAATTTATCAATTCAAGCTTGAGTTGGAAAGCTCAATGGGGATCTACTTCAACCATCCGGAATAAGGTACGAGTTTTGATCCTTTAGTGTTAGATATTTGATTTCTCTTGCATATTGGAAAGGATTGATTTCTGGAGTCAAGCTGTCTGTTGTGGTACCCCAAGCCATAGCAATTTCTCTCCGTAACAGAATTGGTGACTCCACTGGGGAGTTCCTAGTAGTTGTCCTTTGGGGGTTTTCTATCGGCATTCAATGACTTTGAATTGATCTTATTTCTCTGTTTCTGTGTTAGGTTTGGGGGCATGTATGCCTGGTAGTGTCTGATTGGTGTGAGGTTTGTCTCAGCTTGTCTGTTTGCCTTTGTTTTTATGCACTTTTCTTCCTATACACGATTTTTGAACTCACAGTCACGTATATATGCGGTTTTCACTGATATATCCGTGTACATGCGCAGTTTTACTGTGAAGAGTCGCGTATGCCCTTAGTTTTTCCTTCTAGAGGAAGATTGATTATTACTGGGTGAATTTTAATAATTGCTGATTCTCCTTTGACACTACTAGAGTCTGTATACATCTTTGTTTTTTACTAGAGTCATTTTTTTTAGGGTAAATTTATTTTTTAAAGAATGTTCTTGTCATTGCATTTTCGATTTTTTGTTTTGGGATTAGTGCATTTGATTTCTTTTACCTTGGTACTTTGTGTGAGAATTGTTTGATCGTGCTTGCCGAGTCTAGGGGTAGTAGAATTATTCTTTTTCTTTAGTATCTCATTTTTGTTTCAAAAAATCCAAAAATATTTTCTTATTTGCATCATTATGCATTGCATTTTTACATTTTGCATGGTAGTTGCACTAGATTTGCTTTGAAGTATTAGTCAGGACTTCATATAGGAACAATTGCACTTATCATTTGAAGAAAAATTTTGCATTTCACGTACTAGCATACCCTGTTTTCATTGAACACAATGCATTTGCATTGATTGTTAGGTGTGCATTTTGCTTCATGTTGCGTCATAACACCATTAGTTGCACGACCATCTACCTCTTTTGAGTAATAAAGCCAAATAAAATCAACGCTTAATTAAAATGAATTACACTATTTTCTTTGATAGGGTACATCAACAAGATTAGGTTTTAGGGTCTTGGAATAGTTCATTGTGAGTAAATTCTCCAAGACCACTAAACAACAACATGTATGTGTCTGTCCAGGTGAGAGTGCGAAATTCCTTGGTATAATTGGTGTCTCTCAGGATCCTCCTCTCAAAAGGGAGTTAAGCATGAGGCAATGTGAGCGGTTATTGATTGGGATGACCCCTAGTCATAATTGAGTAGCACCGAAGATATTTCCAGGATTGTATTCGTATCTGGGGGCTCTTTTGAGATTTTCAGGCTTTTCTACCCTACCCATACGGTCAATCCTGCCTGCGACTGTCCACTTGAGCATTGATTATATTGAGGTGACCTTAGTTTCCTTACCTAGGATATCGAGGGGGTACTCTGTAGGGGTTATTCTGCGAGTGTCCCAGCTAGGTTGGGGTCGGATAGTACAGTCACTTTACGCGTTGAAGCTGAGTACCACAATAATTGGTTGCGTACCTCTGCTTGTTGTGTATGGGAGTCTCAAGCCTCTCCTAGCCGAGACATACATGCTTCATTTGGGAGCTCACTTATCCTACCCTTGATTGCTTTTGTTTGGCTTTATATTTTATTGGTGTATGCTCTGTGCACGTTATCTTACTTAGGGTTTGCATAATTAGAGAGTCTTTTAGATTTTTTTGAGTCATTGTGGATTCGGCTACGAATCCTCACCATTCTCTTCGTTTAGTAGGACTTCTTCCTTCTACCTCTCCTCCTCCTTTGGGAGAGAGAAACAAACGGTCCAGGAGGACTACTTTGCACATTGATTCACACATGATGGGAGATTGTGAAGATGGTATTCTTGAGCTTTCTTCTCCACTTCGAGTGGATGATGGGGAGTTTACTCCTACCTATGACCCTTCACCTGATATCCCTGTGATTTCTGAGTTAGGTCCTGTAATTTCTGAGATATGTACTTTCCATGATAGACCTACTTACTCTAGCTATGATCCCCCATTCACGCATCCCCGGTATGGAATTACGGATGATGAGACTCATTATGAACCCACGAGCACTAGTTATGGTATGTCTGGTATTCCCACACATGATTTGACATTTCATGTCGAGTCAGAGTTTGAGCCTAACGCTATGCCTGGGGGAACTCCTATTCCTTACCATGAGGAGAGGTTTTGGAGCACGAGTCATATTGCACCTTCCATCCCAGTGGTGGAAGCTACATCACATATTCCTCCTAGAACTAGGGTTAGTGATCCTATTAGGATACTAGATCCAAGATGAGTGACTATAGGGAACACCACGTACATATTTTCGAAGGTCCCTTCGTCCTCTATTCCTTGTTCTTCGAATGTCATTCCTCCACCTCATTCACGTGGTTCTTTGGGCCAGAATGTTGCTATGAGTCATGTCCTTACTACTACTACTTACACAGTTGTTTCTCAAGTTCAAGTACCTCTTGTTGTTTCGAGGGGTCGTATCCCTATTTCTGGAGGTCATGTCATTACTTTCGAAGCCTACATTCCTACTTACGGAGTGTCTCATGGGACATCTCATGGGATGTCTTATGGACCTTATTATGGGACACAGTATGGACACAGTTATCCACCTTATGAGTACGGGTATCAACAACCCACTTACTCTCCAAATTATGGCTTTGTAGCCCCACATAGTCAAGATACACCACATTATGGTGCTTCCATGCCACCCTACAAGGGTCAAACGAGAGGAGGGAACTATGGCCAAGGCCATGGTGGTTATGCTAATTAGACCTATGTGAACCAACACTATCAAGGAGAGGGGCATCGACCTGCTCATCCTAGGATCCCTTTCTTCGCAACACTAAATCTTCCTGATTTGTCGAGACTAACAAACGATCCTGTATCTCATGACCCAGTTTGGCTGGCTGTCCCTAATAAGCTTCCCTTGGACATACCAAAATTCGAGGGAAAACCTGGAGAACATCCGAGTGAACATGTTACCACATTTCACCTATGGTGCTCTTCAAATTCCTTACATGAAGATTCGATCCATTTAAGGCTATTTCAATGCACCCTTACAGGTCCTACCGCGAAATGGTATATAGAGTTACCTAGGGGGGCATTCACTTTGTTCGATGACCTAGCAATGAATTTTCTCAACCAATTTCAGCTACCAGTGCGTTACGACATTGGCATGAAACTCTTGTCGAAATTTCAGCAGGATAAAGCCATGCATATCTTGGACCATATCCAAGAGTGGCGTAGACGGAAGAGGTTGATTAAATCCTTCATACCGCTAGGGTTTCTCCTCGAGTGGTTCCTTAATTCATTATTGCCTTATATAGCAAAGGATGTTTTTGCATCCGGAGTTGAAAACGAGGAACAAGCCATTTTTAGGGCGCAGAAATTGGACTTGATTTATGATCAATCCGGTTTGTTATATGAGATCATTCCCAATGATCTGCATTCTAGTTTCGACCCCAAAGTTAAACCTGGACCACATGTCGATGGCATTGTTGGTTGTGCAAGTGCTAAACCTGCAGATTCGGTTGTGCAATAGGTCAGTCAATTGTCGATCAACCAATCTCCTTCAAGACAAGCCACAGCTTCATCTCAACCCACTCAAATGGCGAGTGTGCTTTCGGTGCAATCGTCAGACTAGAAGGAATAGAAAAAAGGGTAAGAACAATCGTAAGGGTGGGAATAGGAATGAAAATGCTAATACCAATGACAAGAATGCCCGAAATGATGGGGGGGACAAGAAATCTAAATGTAAGGTAAAATTTCCTTGCAAGTTATGTAAGGATGATCACCTCACTTACTTGTGCCCTCGTATCGATGAAGCCTCGAGATTCTTAGTGTAGGGCCTAGCTGTGTTGACCAACCCTTTACCTCACAATCAAAACATGAACTCAAGGACCCATGATCAGTCTGGTGGTGATCAAGATTTTCTAGAGGGTAATTGTCATGGTTGCATCAAGAAGGACTATGGTTCATCACAACCCAACCCAAGAAAGGAAGCTGATCCACTAGGAACTCCTTTGCATATTGAAAAACATATGGATAAACTTGAAGCTGCACCTCGCATTCCTAAGGGATTCCTTAAGCGTTCGGGGCACAATACTAATGCTCGAGCCACCCAGAACTATTCTGTTGTCAAGGATTTAGGCCACACTCCTTGTGCGATGTCTGCACTAGAAGTACTTCAAAGTTGTCCTTCACAAAGGTAGGATTTGCTTTTTGCCCTTGGTGTGAATGATGATAATTCTTCCTCCATGATTAAATTTGAAACCACAGGACTTCAGCCTCGCTTTCCTTACTATGTGTCTCTTTTGATTCGTGTAGAATGTCTTAACATGACCGTCAAGCGCACTGTGATTGACGAAGGCGCTGTTGCTTCTTTGATGTCTGTATCGTGTTGGAAGGGTTTAGGTTCCCATGAGTTGTCTAAATCCAGTACCATGTTGACTGCTTTTGATGGGAGATCATTTAGGCCGCACGGGATTATTCCTTCCCTTAAGGTCTGTTTGGGAGGGAAGACCATTGTGATAGAGGTCGAGGTGGTTGATGCACCCCTTGACTATAATCTCTTGTTGGGTAGGAATTGGATGTACAGAATGCAAGCCATAACTTCTTCTTTATTTCATATTGTATTCTTTCCATTTAGTGGGAAGATAGTTACGATTGATCAAACGTCATTCAAGAATCTGTCGGTTACCACATCTTCGACAGCTTCGATCCTGATTGTAGAGCACTCTCAACCGAAAACTGGGAGTATAGGTGTGGGCACATATCCATCCCTTATGGGAAGCTTTGGTTGTCATGCACCTGTCCTTATGATAGGGCCTAGTTTCAGTGAGGCTTCGACATCTATGAGATTGTTGTCTTTTCACACGAACCATATGGAGGATCCTTGGATTCTTCCTACACTGAATACTTCAAGTGAGCCCATCATGACGAAAATGTCGTTTCCTGCAACTATGGTAGCTTATTAAGCTAATCTTGGGTGTGTTGCAAATCCTAGTCCTTCCTCTTCGTGGATGGAGGAGGAGGACCCATATGTGCTTCCCGCATGGGCAGTTCAATCTTCTAATGTGCATGACTTCCTTGATAGTGTTTTTTCTTTAGACAAAGCGATTATTGAGGCCATGTCAGGGGTTGAGCCACCTTGGGAAGAATTGCATCATAGATCTTATTTTATTCTCGAGCTTGACTGCTTCGAGCGTGAGGAATTTAGGGAGGTTCTTAGTGAGGGAATTGGTAGTCCCATGGTTCCATTAAGCTCTCCTGGTCTGATTGCTAATGGGAACATGGAAAATATATCTCCTGCCGTTCCTATCACTATCTCTCGTGATCCTGGCAAGATTGAGAATTTATATATTAGGGCAGAATGTTCCCATGCTGAGATTCAAGAGTACACCGAGTTGTTTAAATAATTTCATGATATCTTTACTTGGTATTATGATGAAATGCTAGGTATCGACCCTTGCATTATTGAACATGAGATTAAAACTTATCCTAATGCTAATCCTGTTCGACAACGCTTACGTGCTGTGAATCCTAGGAAGGCACCCGCGATTAAGGCATAGATAGAAAAACTATTGAAAGTCGGTTTTATCTATCCCGTTCCCTTGACAGAGTGGGTTTCAAATCCTATTCCAGTGGATAAGAAATAGGGAGCGATCCACATATGCATTGATTTCTGTGATTCGAATTGTGCCTGTCCTAAAGACAATTTCCCCACACCATTTATTGATCAAATTTTGGATGAGTGTGCAGGTAGCGAGGTTTTTTCCTTTATGGACGGATTTTCTGGATACAATCAAATACAAATTAAACCTGACGACCAACATAATACTGCCTTTATTTGTCCTTGGGGTTTGCATATCGGAAGATGCCTTTTGGCCTTAATAACACCGAAGCCACGTTTCAGCGGGATATGACCTTGATCTTCCATGATCTCAAATCAATTATTGAAGTATTTTTGGATGACCTTGTTGCTCATTCTCGTATGAGAATGCATCATTCCTATCATTTGAGATTAGTGTTCGAAAGCTGCCACCATTATTTGGTTAGGTTAAATCCTCACAAGTGCATTTTTTGCGTGAAGTCTTGTCGCTTATTAGGGTTCATTGTCTCCAAGGAGGGTATAAGAGTTGACCCTTTGAAGGTAGAGGCAATACTTCAGTTGTCTCCCCCGAAAACATTAGACATCTTCAATGTTTGCAAGGCATGGAAAAATTCTTACGGAGATTCGTTGTCAACTTTGCCAATTTGACAAGAGGCTTTATGCATCTTTTGAAGAAGGACACCACCTTTTGTTGGGATGAGCAAACCTAGGAGTCCTTTGATGTGCTTAAGTGATCCTTAGCATCAGTCCCAGTGATTAGTACCCTAGACTATAGCCGTGATTTTCTACTTTATGTGGCTGCGTCCATGGAGACGATTGGTATGGTTTTGGTTCAAGAGGATGAGGAGCTCCAAGAGCATGTCATATACTATCTGAGATGAAACCTTATTGACATGGAGATCTGTTATTCCCATGTTGAGAAGCTTTCCTTAGCTACCATACATGTGGTTCAATGGTTGAGGCATTATATTCTCCTTTTCCAGACCTTGGTTGTAGCCCATGTCAATCCATTTCAATTCGTCCTCACCCAAAGGATGATTGGGGGAAAGTATAATAAATGGATTTCCATTTTACAAGAATTCAATCTCGAGTTTGTTTTGGCAAAATCAAAGAAATCGTTAATTTTTGCGGAGCTTATATCAGATTTCCCAAGCGAAGAGGAGGAGATGGTTTGTGAAGATACATTTGTCGATGAGCACATCTTCTTAATCTGAACTTTGGGTCCATCGTATGGGGACATCATCATATATTTACAAACATTCAAGGTCCCTACTCACCTCTCACGGGATGAACGACGACGATTACATCACCTATCCAATAATTACCTCATAGTTCATAACACTTTGTACCGCGATGGGGTAGATTCCATTTTACGTCATTGTTTAACTCATGAGGAGGCTGAGCTTGTGCTGAATGATTTCCATGGAGGGGCGTGTGGTGGTCATTTATATGGGCTTTATATAGCCCAAAAAAATCTTGAGAGAAGGTTATTTATCATCGTCGATCTTTAAAGATTATGTAGATGCGTTCAAGAAGTGCCACCCTTGCCAAGTGTTTGCACAGAATATGCATTCACGACCTGCCCTGTTACATCCCATCATCACTGCCAATCCCTTCACTAAGTGGGGGCTTGATTTTATGGATTGCAACCCAGCTTCAGCTAGGGGGCATCATCATATCATAGTGGCTATTGACTACTTCAGGAAATGGGCTGAGGCTATTGCTACGGTGAGACAACCGCACACTTCGTATTCAACCAGATTATTACTCGGTTCGGTATTCTGAAGGAGCTTGTCACTGACCATGGCAAGCACTTTTAGAATTGTATGATGGAAGAGTTGACCTCCAATTTAGGGTACAGGCAAGAGCATTCCTCCTCTTACTACCCTCAAGCGAATGGACAGGTTGAAGCAGTGAACAAATCACTCAAATCCATTCTCCAACAAACCATCGCACAAAGCAAGAATAATTGGCACATCATGTTATATCCTGCTTTGTGGGCTTGTAGAATCATTGTTAAGACTACCATGGTTTTTTCTTTATATCAGCTTGTACATGGAGTGGAGTCAGTATTGCTTGTTGAGTACAAGATTCCTTCTTTGAGGCTAGCCATAGAGCTCTTACCAGACACTTCCCCATTGGAGGAGCGTTTGGTCCACCTAGAGCAGCTTGATGAGCAACGCCGAGATGCCTTGGTGGCTCTAGAAGTGAATAAGTGTCGCGTTAAGGTCCAGTACGATAAGTCTGACCGTCCAAGGAAGATTAGTGAGGGAGACTTGGTCCTTTTGTGGGATCAACCAAAATAACCCTTGGGGGCAGGAAAGTTTAACCCCATGTGGTGTGGTCCTTATGTCGTTAAACGTGCCTTAGAGAAGGGTGCTTATGAGTTAGAGGATTATGAGGGAATAGCCTTGGCAGAGCTTAAAAACAAGATCTATCTTAAAAAGTACTATGCGTGATTTTCAGCCAAGGCTGACTATTGTATATTATTGTACAATTTTGCATAGGTAGGTCTTTTCTTATGGTGATAGGGTTTATGATTAGTTTTTGTTTCTTTTGGGCAGATGTCAATGGAATCTTCCACCTTCTTAGGATTCACAGATGGTGCGAGCCGTCACACTCAACACTCAGCCTCTGCTGCTTGGGTGATTAATACTCCTAAGGGTCAGGTATTGTCTTCAGGAGGCATATGTTTATATCCCTCTTCGAACAATGTTGTTGAGTATAGTGCCGTCATCGAGCTTACACAGGATGCCATTTCACATGGTGTTCTCTCTCTTGAGGTACGTCTTGATTCGGAGTTAGTAGTGTCACAGCTTAATGGCTTGTACCATGTTAGAGATCTGACATTATTAAGAATATTCTTACGTGTGAGATTGTTAGAATGACAATTTGACAATATAACATACATACATGTTCCAAGAATTAATAATCAAGTTGCTGACTCATATGCTAACTATGTGTTAGATTGGAATTTGTTTCATAAACAATAAGCTCATCACAAACATAAATTTTTACACATGTAAATAAATAAATCGATCATCATAAAAGTTTTTTATAAACATCCAAAATGTGGTAATACATAGTGTCATAATACAAAAATGGGGCTCTCGAGCCACCAAAATATAAACACACGATAGTACAAAATGTATCACTCCTAGGTATCCAAGCCTGTGGAGGAGGAGGGGGATTGTGATCGTGGAATGTCACCATGGCTCTAGCTAGTCGTTGAAATAGATGCACCCATGCTCATGGTACACCCACCACCTAGCGCTGCATGGCCTCAGGAAATTCCTCGACTTGCGCCATGGGTACCCTGTGTGTCAGTCTCACGAAGTTGGTATGAATGTTTTGGAGCATCTACTCCACATCCACACCCATGATGTCGTCTCCTCTTCCCCTCTGTCTATGATGAGGGAAGCCTTCAACCCACCTTGGTCCTACATCTGCATGCATATGGTAGATTTCACTATGTATTTTCACCCAAAAACATGTCTTTTGATTCCATATAATCATAAAACACAAAAAAATTAAATAACTCAAATTTTTTTTTTTAAAAGAGAGGGTTGGGATTCATTACCAATGTCACCGTATGTCGATCTTGGTGGTAGTGGCATGTCTGGGTCTCACCGAAAATATATCCCCGCATAGGGTAATCATCGATAACAACTATCTGTCATCGCCACCATGGAAAGAAATTAGCTGGATAGGGGTTGGACAGCCTACCTCCACCTAGTCTGCACATCACATCTGCCCAACGCCGTTGGGATGGATCTCAAACCCCGTGTAGAGGAACGACAACTCTAGGGCTCAATCCCAGAACATGCTCGAAGAAGAATGTGCTCAGTATGCTACTGAAACTGAAGTTTTGCACCCTTCCCATCTTGTAGTCACTGAGCCGTTCTTTCATGTTTCTCAACAATGTCGTACTCCAGTCATAAATTATGGGCCGCATACACTCCACTACATAGAACATTAATGGCCGTGAGGCTTGGTGGAGTGAGTCTAGCCCCGCTATCCTGCCCAGTGTCAGTAGAATGGCCTTTAGGCCTAGCACATGTATGGAGTTAGTTGGGATAACAGTACACTGCTATGTACTCATCTATGGTCAGGCCACCTCCAGGCCTGCGAGAGCGTAGGTTCACCACTTCCCCCTGTCGGGAAAGTCCAGTAATAAAGTATATGTCCTCCACTTCCATGGTGAGGGACATCCTCTCTATTTGGAACAACTCTGAGTCTGGATCTCAGTAGTCTACTAGCATCTACAACAGTCTTGGTTTGGCTCTTAAGCCACCAAGACACCAAAACTTGTAGAGCCCGCATGACCGCAAAGCTTGTTGAGCCATTAGATATGCCCTTACTACCTCTTCTACATCACCGTGCTCACGTTCTCTCCATTCTAGGACCATCCTGCACATAAAATTTAAGTTTGATCCATTAGAACACTTAAAAAACATTGAATGCGGCCGCATACATGATTGTTTGATAAACAGTCGCGTATGTACATGACTTTGAGGTCTTTTTCCACGTATATCCAACCCTATACGTGAAAAAATCCTTGACTTCCATGTGGGTTGTGGCACGCATTTAAGATTGGCCTAGAATCCTAAATACAGCATGGAAATTGGTAAAATTTGCATCAAAGTGAAAGAGCAGGGCATGGGTAAGTACCTGGAAAAAATGGTAGTGGATTCTGTCGGCTGGATCTCCTGGAATTCGTTGTTGAAGTTTTGAGCTCAATTGGGTAAAAATTTCAAATGTTATATAATGTTTTGATTTTTTTACTATTTATAGAAATTTTTCAAATTTTTGAAAATTTTTACCCCCTTTTCTACATTTTGGACCATTTCTAATCCTTTTGGACCGTTTTTGGACCAATTTATGATGTCGGAGACCATTTTGAGCGTCGTTTCGACTGTTACTTTGACTTGTTTGTGCCCGTTACAGGTATGATGTTTAAACTAGCATATAGGTTAGGTTCACCCCCATTTGCATTTTGCATGACCTTATGACCATTTCATTATAGCTTTAGGTACGAACCCATTCTATTATGTCATAGAACCTTCTTGCTGTTTTAGAAGTGGCATGATGTGAATGGTAGAGCTTGACTTGACATGGGTGTTGGAGACATTTACCATCATAAACACTCTTTTTGGTCAAATTGGCCTAGTTAAACCACTATCCTAAGTATAATTAACATTAATTGAAATCAGTGGAGCATTAATTGCCATCATCCAGTCACACCCACGCCTACCTACAGTCAAGGAGGCTAACTAGAGCACTCCGGGGGTGATCTGAGTGATATTTGTGCATGTAATTGCTAACTGGTGGTTACAATCAGTTCAACCAGTCATTTAAGGCGCCTCCTCTCATTAAATATATTATTTAATGATCTGGAGTCAACAAGGGTGCCTCCACCAAATTATGATGATCAGTTCAGCTTCAGTTAACCTCATCGGGGTTCATTGAAGTCATGGAACACTAGCACTTGATGGTTGGCTTGCTATGACATGTGTTTGATCTCCTTCAGTTGAGATTCAGTCATTTATTGCACTCTGACTTTAGTTAGGGTTTGGTGAGTCAATTAGGGTTTTGGTCAAGTGGTTAACTGAGTGTGATTGAATGGCTGACAGTTAGTTAAGCCAGACTCACTCATGATTTTGAATTTCCTCCTTAGGTATTCGAATTTCTCATGGATTGAAGCTATTACTTAACATTGGTATTGTAATTACCATTCATTGTTTATTAAATATACAGAGAGGAAACCAATTCTGGTCCCGATTAACACCATTTCTGAGTTATTTGTTGATTATTTCTTGATGAGATTGATTATTTGTTCCTAGATCAATGTGCAATATTAATATCGTATCAAAGCATACAGCGGGATGAAGATCTATCTCTCAAAAACAAGCTTTTTGACAGATTTCTCCATGAAAAGTGAGCAATAGCTCAAAATTCCAGCACTGCACCAAAATCCAAGGCTTACCACTCAATATCCCAAGTAAAGAACTTCTTGATCAAGCTTGCTTGATTGACTATGCTGAGTGTGATGAAATCCTAGAATGTGCAGGCTATCCGACCTTATTTTTCCATTTCTGTTTTGATTTTTAGGTTTCTACAGGTGAAGCATTCGCTACAGCACATCCAAATGGCCTCCTCAGCAAATCTCTTGAGTCCATACAATTTCCACTCATGGAAAAATAAAATGGAGATTCAGTTGCACTCCAAAGGACATTTTAGAGTCGCCATGGACACTGAAGTTGAGCCTGGATCTTCCATAGAAGAATCAATATTCTTGAACAAGAAGGATGAAGCCTTCGGTTTCTTGTGCCTCTCTATTTTTGAAGACCTTCTCTTCCATCTTATGGATCTGAGGACACCGAAAGAAATATGGGACAAATTGGAATCTCTATATGGAAAGCATGATGACTTGATAGTTTACCAACTTGAAAATGAACTCATGTCTCTCCAACCTTCCAATTTCAAGACTCTGAATGATTTCTTTACAAAGTTCAAGCATACTGCTTTACTCTTGAAGCAATGGAAGGTGGAGAAGGAGGATTATCAGCTCATCCTTGCCATCGTCTCCAAACTCGGGGATGATTATTCAGTTTTTGTTTCTACATTCCGTGAGGGGAATCTCACAACCCCCGAATGGAAGATGCCTACACTCAATGCCTTCATTGAGTCCCTAACAAATGAACATGACAAGATTGTCCAGATGGGGATCATCTGATATTCCCGTGATCAAGCCCTCCATGTGTCGGGGCCCAAATATCTGAAGGGTAAAGGAAAGCAGCAGAAAAATCAGAAAACTAAATTTGATGCTCCCAAGCCTAGAGTTGAAAACGAGCAGCATGATGAATCTTCCGGTTCAAGGAAGAACAAAGGAAAAGGGCACAATGGGAAAGAAAAATTCAAGTGTTCTTACTATGGGAATGGTTTTCACCCTGAACATGCCAGCATGAAGAAAATATTTGATGAAGCAACCTCTCTCCTTGAGAGGAATCACATCAATATTATGGAGAGCTTTCGGAGGAGAGATCACCAAGATTGGGAACCACAGCATGAGAAAGGTCATGCCCTCATGGCAAGCACTTCGAAGTCCAAATCACTGCTGATTGATAGTGGATATTTGAATCACATGATGGATGAAAAAGATTCCTTTTCATCCTTGGAGACTGGAAAATCCATCCCCATCCACATGGGAGATGACTCCACCATCATTTCCGAAGGACAAGGTACTGTAGATCTAGAAAATGGTTTTTTCTCTAATGTTTTGTATGTACCATCTCTAGCAGTAAATCTCCTTAGTGTCTATTAGATGACACATATAGGAATTCCTAAGAGAGTCTCTTTCAGCCCAAATTATATTGAGATAACATAAATTGCATCCGGTAAACTCATTGCAAAAGGCCTTGCAAATCATCATGCAAAAGCCTATGAGTTCTCTCACGTTGTTGCGGATGCAAAGCCCACTGCTCTACTAACTCATGGAAATGAGGTTAGTAGGATGTGGCATGAGAGGTTTGGATACATTAATTTCAAATATTTGCAGCAATTACATAAATAATCCATGGTTGAAGGCCTCTCGGTCATCAAGGAAACCACGGGAATTTGCAAGGGCTTTGTGATTGGAAAACACCCTGAGCACAAGTTCGATCCAGGGAAGGAAAACTGAGCTACAAGCATATTGGGGCTAATACATTCTGATATCAGCAGTCTGATGCCTATTATATCCATGAATGGATCAAGGTATCTCCTTAATTTTATTGATGATTTTTCAAGGTATATATGGGTTTTCTTTCTCAAAAGAAATCAGAAGTATGTGAAAATTTATCTGAATTGAAGGCCTTGATAAAAAATGCCTTTGGGCTTAAGATCAAGATCTTGAAATATGATATTTGAGGGGAGTATTTCAGTAATTAGTTGCTGTACATATTCTCCCAAAGTGGTATTCAGGTCCAGCATTCAATTCCCTACACTCCCCGGCAGAATGGAGTAGCGGAAAGGAAGAACCGGTCTCTCAAGGAGATGGCCACCTGTATGTTGGAGTCAAAGAAGATTGATGAAAATTTGTGGGATGAATCCATGCATGCTATAGAATACATTTAGAATAGGGTTCCACACTCATTCGTGAACGGAAATACTCCTTTTTAAGCATACTTCGAACACAAGCCAGATGTGTCGAACCTACGGGTGTTTGGGTCCACTGCATGGGCCCCGATTTCGCTTGATAAAAGAAGGGATTTGCAACCGCAAAGCATAGAATGTATGTTTATTGGGTATCCTAATGAATCTAAAGGATTCAAGATGCTGTATATCAAGACCAAACAGATCATCATTGAGAGAAGTTTCAAGTTCAATGAGTCTCTTCAGGAGATAGAACTAGTGAAGGAGAAAACTGTTGAATTTCCTTCCTATTCTACTGAGTATTTGGATGATGAAATTGGCGGTGATGACCCTGATTTGGATTATATGATTTCTGATATCAATTTGCAGCAATTATAGCATGCTGAATTAGAACATGAAGTCCAAAATCATCTTCCTACATGGGCCCAACAGACACTCTCCTCCGCAGGAGACAACATTGGAAATCCGGATGATCCAAGGAGAACCGGGTCTGATTTCCAAAGAGCAGGTATTGTGCTCTCTTGTTCTGATAATTTGTTATTTGAAACTTGCTATTTGATGATTATTTTAGATCCAAAATCCTACTACCATGCTCAGAATGATCCGACATGGCAAGTTTCCATGGATGAAGAGATGAAATCTCTTCAGAAAAACACTACTTGGGAGCTAGTTTCTCTTCCTCTGGGAAGGAAATTGGTTCAATGCAAGTGGGTGTTTCAGACAAAGGTTGCTGCTGATGGAATCACCTATAAATATAAGGCAAGTCTGGTAGAAAATTTTTTCTCTCAGATCCAAGGAGTGGACTACCATGAGACCTTTGCACTGGTTGCAAAAATGGACTCCATCTGCCTTGTTTTGGCTATTTCAGCATCCAAGCACTGGGAGGTGCATCACATGGATGTTAAGTCAGACTTTCTACATGGAGATATTCATGAGGAGATATACACGAAGCATCTTGAGGGATACATCACTGATCCATATTTGCTTTGCAAGCTAAAGAAGTCACTATACGGGTTAAAACAGGCCCCAAGAGAGTGGTATTCCAAGATGGATGCCTTCCTTCTCTCGCAAAACTTTTAGAGATGTAGATCAGATCCAAATGTGTATTTAAAGCAGCATGATGGTCATATAATTATAAATTTTTTATATGTTGATGAATTACTGATCACAAGTAGCACAGTTGCCTCCATTCCAGCCATCAAAACTGCTCTCCACAATGCCTTTGAAATGAGTGATTTGGGGCTTCTAAAACAACTTTTGGGGCTCGAAATCGAGCAAAATTATGATGGGATTATGGTAACTAAGTCCAAATTAATTTCATACTTATTATTCAAGTTCAAAATGGCTGAATGTAGGCCTGCACCGTTCCCTTTCCTTTCAAGTATCAGCCTTAAAGAAGGAAAACACACATCTCCCATGGATTGCACTATCTATTGACAACTGATTGGTAGCTTGTTGTACTTGACACATTATAGGCCTGATATTTGTCATGCCATGATTGTTGTATCAAGATACATGCAGCAGCCTCATGATCTTCATTGGAAGGCAGCCAAGACGATCCTCCAGTACATTCAGGGAACCAGGACCTACGACATTCACTATGTTGCAGACTCCAAGCTAGACCTAGTTGGATACATAGATTCTGATTGGGAGGGTGATTCTATTGATTGGAAGTCAACTTCTAGATATGTATTCATGTTTGGTGGTGTCCCTATTTGATGGTCAAGCAAAAATAAGGCTGCCATAGCACTATCTTCAGCAGAGGCCGAGTATCGAGGAGTGGTGAATTCTTGCATCCAAGCAGTTTGGTTGCAAGGCATTCTTTCAGAGTTTGATCATAGTAGTACTTTGTCCACTATCCTCTTTTGTGGCAACCAGAGTGCTATTAATATATCCATGGATCCAGTTACCAGGTAGAGGACCAAGCATGTGGAGATTCACATGCACTACGTCAGGGAGCTAGTGCATGATAGGACCATCATTCTGCAATACTGCCCAACTGATGAGCAGATTGCAGACATCTTCACCAAGATATTTTCATAAAATACGTTCACTTACCTCCGTTCACTGTTGGGGGTGAGTTCATCAGGGTGATCCAGACTACTTTCAGTGTTCAGCTTGAGGGGGGGGTTTTCCCACTGGGTTTTCCCTCTTTTCCTCACTAAGTTTGTTTTGAGCATTGTTTCCATTTCAGCATTGTACAGGGTGACCTATGTCCTTAGTTGCCGAGGCTCTATAATTTTTATGCATCTATATTTTCTAACTCTTCCAGACTATAGCTTAAGGGGGGTTGTTGGAGACATTTACCATCATACACACTCTTTTTGGTCAAATTTGCCTAGTTAAACCACTATCCTAAGTATAATTGACATTAATTGACATCAGTGGAGCATTAATTTCCATCATCCATTCACACCCACGCCTACCTACAACCAAGGAGGCTAACTAGAGCACTCCGGGGGTGATTTGAGTGATATTAATGCACCTAATTGCTAACTGGTGGTTAAAATCAGTTCAACGAGTCAGTTAAGGTGCCTCCTCTCATTAAATATATTATTTAATGATTATTTAATATTATTTAATGATCTGGAGTCAATAGGGGTGCCTCCACCAACTTCTCATGATCAGTTCAGGTTCAGTTAACCTCATCGGGGTTCATTGAAGTCATGGAGCACTAGCACTTGATGGTTGGCTTACTATGACATGTGTTTGATCTCCTTCAGTTAAGATTCGGTCATTTATTTCACTCCAAATTCAGTTAGGGTTTGGTGAGTCAATTAGGGTTTTGGTCAAGTGGTTAACTGAGTGTGATTGAATGGCTAACAGTCAGTTAAGCCAGACTCACTCATGATTTCCAATTGCCTCCTTAGGTATTCAAATTTATCATGGATTCAAGCTATTGCTTGACATTGGTATTGTAACCATTCATTGTTTATTAAATATATAGAGAGGAAACCAATTCCGGTCCTGATTAACACCATTTCTGAATTATTTGTTGATTATTTCTTGATGAGATTGATTATTTGTTCCTAGATCAATGTGCAAGATTAATAATGGTTACCCTAGTTAGTGTCTTATTTGCAATTGTTTCCCATGCCGACATTTTGTCCCTTAGGGTGTGGGAGTCCGTTGTATAGTATTGCCATGAAATTTCGCAAGAGCCTCATACTCCTCTTGATCTTTTGCTGGCCTATTTCCCTCAGGACTCCCTTATGTCAAGTTGTAATTGCATTATCATGAGCTTTTCCTGCCTTATTGAGCCTTACGCTGGCTTCCCTGACTTTGAGTTTCAGCCATATAGCCCGAGCTTGTCTCATGTCTAGCCATGCAAAGCCATCTTTTTTATCCTTTGTAGCTTGATTCCCTGTTTTACCAGGAGGGGACTTTCCCCCGAGTGTCGTTATCCTACACATGTATCCTTGCATTGAGCATAGGTATGTTCCACTGCTTGGAACTAGTTTGTTTGTCCATATGACACTCGTATCCTCCTATTCTGTAACTATAAAGCAACTTTATTCTTTTTCAAGCTTTTTAAATATTTGAAAAAGTCCAAAAAAATGAAAAAACAAAAAAGCCGGACAAGGAAAGATGTTATCTTTGGCTACTGTCGAGTCTTGTCACCTTCGAACAAAGCACTCTATATTGCATCTGTTTGTTGGGTTTATAGTTTGAATTTAGGAGCTATACCCATTTATTTGAGTTTATCTCCATCGACTGGTTAAGCTTCCAGTCCCTATGGAGCCTCTGTCGATTCCTCTTGTGTCACAAAGATGTCCTAGTTTTGTATATCGATTCTATGCTACCTACATTTAGTCACCATTCACCGTTATGCTCTTGTTCTAAGGAAGTTGAAACCTAAGTCGGCCATTCCTCACTTGTCTTGACTTTGCATGTCGGCCATTCTCGGTACAGTTACTAGTTCGTGCACCTTATGATCGAGTCCTTCCACATTATACAACTTTGCTAAGTACCTCATGTTAGATGATGGGGGATGCCTTAATGCCCTCCTTCCAGCGGATTTCATCCCATCGACTTCAGATCATTTATTCTGGGATTGGAATCTAGAGTCATTTTTGAGTGCCTTAAGACTTGCAGTCATCAGTGGCAGGTTCTCTTGCCATCAACAGTTCTTTCGGAATACATCAATGTCCCCTAATCGATGGATTCTCTCAAGTGTTTGGCCTCAACACATTTATTCACACTTATTAGTTTTCACTCTAGTACCTTGATTCCCATTATCATTATCGGTGGGTGATCTCGCGTCTGTTAACGGTATACATCAATGACCGGTAATCAGACGATGGACTACTATGTTCGACCTTGACACCTCTACTCACATAGTAGGACATGTACTCGTAGTGGTTTGTGTAGAATACTTTCCAGATTGGTGGCATATCTTATATGCTACCTCCTTGATCGTGCCAGTGTCCATGAGATTTCAGCTCTCGTGACTTGATTCCAGTATATGTTAGATATGTCTAGCCATTATGGAGATCATGATACTTTGTATATCTTCATCACGGAGATTCTGATCTATGTATATTGTACATGTCGATTACCAATTATGTCATATTTTGTATCATGCCTATTCATGGCCATTGTACTCTTATGTATCCTGGACTGGTATATGTATTTGCAGTTATATGCAGAGTTGTATCATTGTACTATGCTAATTGGGTGGCTAGTCTTCCATTTGGTATTCTTCATCACTCCACTTCTGGGATGGACTTATAATTTATTTCGGCCATTGTATGACCCCTCTGACCTCACACATTAGGGGGCATCTGTTATAGCTGATTTTACCACACCTGGTGAATCACACTTGTATGGCCTTCCCCTGTCCCTCTGCAGACTCTTTGGACCCCATGGAACTTTTTTATACCTTTGATGTTTCCAATATCATCCCTAAAAACATGCTTAAATTGCTATACACGACTTTTAAACCCTTTCTCGCATATATACACGGGTTTGACCCCTAATACTGCGTACATTGGGATGTGTGCAAAAGGCCAAATTCTTTTGGAGTTTTCCTTGACATGGATCTGACTCACTTGTCTCCTGGCCTTCCATATGCCTTTAGATTGCTCAGATTCGACCCTTCATTACCTCGTTGAAGAGCTATATAAGGAACCCTTTGGATACATTGAAGAATATGTGATAATTGAGAGCAAAGAAACTATAGTCCATTGTTGCTGGAACTTATGCTTGAGTCTGCATCCCTTTGTCCCTTGGAGCACTTTGGTGTTCTTCCCAAGCTTGCATTTTTCTTGTGTGTTAATTTTCCATATGCTTAGCTAAGACATTAGTATTTTATTTCATAACAAAAGCATATAACAGGATCACTGAAAGATAGACAAGCACATCCATACAAAAGGAACACAAAGATTTATCCTGGGAAAACCCTAAAGGGAAAAACCCAGCAAAAGCTTCCTCAATATAGATGCCCCAAAAAGATAAAAGATAAAACCAGCAAGGAGATCAAAGCCCGATCCTCCTCCTTCGCCATCTACTTCTCTTCTCCACTAATGCGCTACATAAGTGAGAGTGTGTGTCACTAATGAGGAGCACTACACCTCTATTTATATTCATCTGTTCACTTAAGTTAACTCATTTGACATGTAGGCTCGAGTTAAATCATGTAGGCTCAAGTTACACATGTAGGCTCAAGTAACCACACTGGGGTGCTAATGACCCACCTTTACAATTAGAGGGTACTAACTCATGACTCTTATTAGATCTTCCAATTAGGAGCATCAGGGTACAATGTAATACAAGTGGTTCTCCCGGTAGAATCGTCGAGGACCAAAAAAAGATACATATAGAATATTCTTCAAAGTTACAATATTTCAACACTCCCCCTTAACGAGAAGGGTATTCTACAGCAACATCAACAACAACAAGAGTAGAGATAGGGGACATCATAAACATCAGCAGGGTAACACATCTATAAATCATTGGAATATTTTCAACATCATGTAGTCTTCATCTTCAATCATTAGCAACATCTTCAGTGTTTGATCCGCAACATCTTCAACATTTTGATCTTTCAATTAGTAACGAAATATTCAGCACTTGGACCTTTCGATCAACAACATCTTCAACACTTTGACTGTTCGATCAGCAACAACATCTTCAGCATTTTGACCTTTCAATCAGAAACATCTTCAGCACTTTGAATTTTCGATCAGCAACAACATCTTCAGTATTTTGTCCTTTCGATCAGCAACATTTTCAGCATTTTGACTTTTCAATCAGCAACAACATCTTCATCACCTTGACCTTTCGATCAGCAGCAACATCTTCAGTACTTTGATCTCTCGATCAGCAATATCATCATCAACACTTTTCCCTTTCGATCAACAGCAACATCATCATCATCATATTCTGATCTGTCGATCATAATCATCATCACATTCTGATCTTTCTATCAGAAACATCATCATCATAGAAACATCATCATCATACTCTGATCCTTCGATCAGAAACATCATAATCATAGCGCATCATCATCATACTCTGATCTTTTAGATCAGTACGTCATCATCATCATACTCTGATCTTTCGATCAGTATGTCATCATCATCATACTCTGATCTTTCAATCAGTACGACATCATCATCATCAGCAACAACCTGCAATCCACAACTCAAAGACAAAAAATATTTGGATCATTTTTGGACTTAAAGTCCAGGGATGATACAATCCCACCACATTCTCGACAACCGAAGTTACTGGATTGATTATGGGAGAATTAGTTCCTATCAATTTAGGACTAAGTCCAAGGATGATGCAATCCTGCCACATTTTCGATGAACGAAGTCACCAGATACGATTACGGGATAATCACTCCCTATAACTTTAGGAATTGAGTCCAAGGATGATGCAATCCTACCACATTCTCGATGAACGAAGTCACCAGATACAATTATGGGATAATCAATCCCTATCACTTTAGGACTTGAGTCCAAGGATGATGCAATCCTACCACATTCTCGACGACCGAAGTCATCGGATACAACTACGGGATAATCACTCCCTATCACTTTAGGACTTGAGTCCAAGGATGATGCAATCCTACCACATTCTCTACGACCGAAGCCACCGAATACAATTACGGGATAATCAGTCCCTATCACTTTAGGACTATGTCCAAGGATGATGCAATCCTACCACATTCTCGAGGACCGAGGTCACCAGATCTATTATGGACAGATGTCCCGGGATGATACAATCCCTCTTCATTCTCGAAGACCGAGGTCTCCAGATCACTTTAGGGCAAGTGCCCAGGGATGATACAATCCCACCACGTTCTCGAGGACCAAGGTCACCGGATCTATTATGGACAGATGTCCCGAGATGATACAATCCCTCTTCATTCTTGAAGACTGAGGTCTCCGGATCACTTTAGGGCAAGTGCCCAGGGATGATACAATCCCACCACGTTCTCGAGGACCAAGGTCACCGGATCTATTGTGGATAGATGTCCCGAGATGGTACAATCCCTCTTCATTCTTGAAGACCGAGGTCTCCAGATCACTTTAGGGCAAGTGCCCAGGGATGATACAATCCCACTGCAACATCACTACTCCCCCTTTCGGGGAAGATCTTTTCGAACCACACCAAGCTTGTCTCGAAAGTGTTCGAACTCTACTCGAGGCAGAGGCTTCATCAGTACATCATCATCCAAACTATCATCACATTAGAGAGAATTTGAGGTCAAAATGGGCCTCCTAAGAGATGTACTACAAAAATATAAGATATATTAAAATATTAAGAGTTAGGGGTTTTATGGGGTAGGTATATATGACAACTCACCTCCTACACTACTTTTTATGCACAATATAAATAACCATGGTTGAGTTACTTTTATAAATTGACTATAAATAAAATTAATAAAATAACTCTACAATGATGTGACTAAGATTCATTGTAAATTCCCAAAAAATTATTCTCCTTTAGCATTTACTTGTCTTGAACTTGTAAATGAAATTAAACTGAAAAAAAATATTTTTAAGACTTATTTTTTATTATTATTTATGTTGACTTTTTATATTTAGTACATTCCTCATCAATTTAATTTTAATGTGATTTAATTGAGATTTATCTAAATGTAAAATTTTAACAATATTATTATAATATTTATTGCAATATTAGAATAAATTAATATCAAAATCATAATTTTTTTTGATATATTTATTTTATTGTAAATGAATGTTATAGTTAAATCTTTGATAGAAAATAATATAAGACTTAATTTATTCTTAAATAAATTATTAAAAAAATATTTATACATTATGAAAATATGTCATATTAGTATATAAGATTTTAATGTATATTGTTTTTAGCAATAAAAATGTTATGTATATTGTTTTTTAGCAATAAAAAAGTTACGACTAAATAATATATCCTATTAACTGAATAAGTCACCACTGGTGTATGAATTCTTTTAGTTTATTAGTTGATTTTAATATATATTAATTTTTAGCAATAAAAAAGTTGTGAATAAATAATATATCATATTAACTTAATAAGTGAATGGTGGTGCATAAATTCTTTTAATTTATTAGTTGAAGTATAAATTATTCTAATATTTTTTTAAAGACAAAAATAAATTATTAAAAAATATTTATACATTTTGAAAATGTTTTTATAATATAAATACTTATCTAAGAAAATTATTTTCACTCCTTGCAACTAAAAAAATTATAAATACAAAATATATATGTAAAAAATCAATGGTACTAATTTGTAAAAAAATGTGTCATAATACAATTCTACACATTATGTTATAATTTCAAACTAAATATAAATGACTTAATTAATTTTATTAATTTTTTAATCATTAAAATTTTAAAATATTTTTATTATTAAAACTAACATGATAACATTTATTATAATTATTATCATAATGACATTATTATTAATTAATTTTCAACAAATTATAACAACATAATTTGCATATTATTCTATAAAATTAGCTATTAAAAAAATATAATAATTTTTTTTGTCAAAAAAAATTATAATAAAGTTATAATCATATCAACATGTTGTTTTATACATTCAAACCTGATATAAATAAATGTGTATGATTATATATAGATAGATAGATATATAACTCATCCATAACTAACATACATCTTTCATATTAATATTATTAATGAATTTAATTTATATGCATAACTAAGATATTTTTTTAATATAAATATTATTCATGAATTTAATTTATTTTAAAAGTACAAGATTATATATATATATTAGTTTGACATTATGATATTAAATAAAATTGAATGAATATATAATTTAAAATTA
>LPNX011067290.1:87152-137774 GCA_001517045.1 Pseudotsuga menziesii
CACACATTATTTGCATGAATGAATCCCATGATCCTGGGAGGCCATTAAAGGTGGCTATCACCACTTCTGCATTCTGGATCTTCACATTCTTCAATTGTTTTCTCAAAGCCATCTTCTGGTTTAAGTTCTTATCTTCAAATAGCTTCGTTAAGGAATCAAACATATTCAATGTCTTTGGGGAGACACTTGTGGTACAAGTTGATTCATGACTGAATCAGTAATGATCTTCTTGGCCTTGACCAAGTTCTTCTTGTGTAAGGATTCTAGCCTCATCTCCCTCTGGAATTGGAACCTCTATACTCATGTAGGTGTCCAAACCATTTTCTTCAAAGAGATCATATAATTCTAGGCTTGGAATTTGTCAACTTCACCAATCTTACCATCAATCTGATGTGATAGATCACTTTGAAATGAGAACCTCAAATGAAAATAGCAAAGGATTAGATCTTACCAATTTGAGGTGTCCGTCTTGGTTCCGAAGCTCGCTGATCTAGGGTTTGTCACAGAAACCCTAATTTCAAAAACTTGGAATATTTAAGATATGATTGGCTAGAAATATAGATCTCTTCAAATGGAGATGTCCAATGTACTCCATTTCTGAAAACAGTGGAGAGAAGCTCCCGGAACAGGAAGCCCTAATTTTCCAATTTCTTCAGCAGAAATTCCTGTTACTGTTTCTGTGATATCTCCGAAATTCCTGCTCCTCTATGTCTAAAATTTTGTACTGAGGTAACCTCACATATACCTGATCCAAAATCATAGGTTTCATTAGAATTTATTTCACCATTTTGGATTTATGATCCTTTTCCCAAGGTGACCTATTACAGGACTGTTCAAAACAGTGAAGTTGTACGGAATTCCACATGTCACTGGTTCATCTTCTGAGTCTGATATTTGGACCACCGAAATTAAATTCCGTTACCTTTGTGTAAAATCTTCAAGAATTCCATTTGGACCTCTGTATCCCAATATATTGCAATTCTCCCCAGGTGTCCTGTTTAGGGATGAATTCTGCAAGAGGCTGAAACCCTAACTTGGAGAGAACATATCTCCTGTAATACAGCAAATATGAGGATGAATTTTGGACACAGTGTGCATCAGGATTTTATGTTCGGCCCCTGCAATTTTCAGCTCCTGAGCCTCCACCAATATCGAAATATAGCGAATGTACAAAAACATAGCAGTTTTAGTATTTAGAGTTTTTCTAGCTCGGGGTCAAACTAGGGTTTTACTTTCCTAGAGTTTCACCCAACCAAATTTATTGATCCAGGTCTCTAAACTTCGGTTTTGATGAGGAGAAAAATCCTATGCTAGTCTCACTCAAAAAATCCTCTTCTGTAGAAAGCCCTAATTTCCACATCGAAAACTGAAAAATGCTCGGAATCGAATTTCGCTTCGACATAAAGATGCGCCCTTCAATGGAGAGTCATCCTATCATACTTTTGCTGATGGATTGTGGAGAGAGACCCAAAAAGTAAGAATCCCTAGCTTCTGAAGCTGCACAATGTCTTATTCTCAGGTTAGCTCTGATACCATGTTAAATTTCCATATGCTTAGCTAAGACATTAGTATTTTATTTCATAACAAACGCATATAAACAAGATCACTGAAAGATAGACAAGCACAACCATACAAAAGGAATAGAAAGATTTATCCTGGGAAAACCCTAAAGGGAAAAACCCAGCAAAATCTTCCTCAATATAGTTGCCCCAAAAAGATAAAAGATAAAACCAGCAAGGAGATCAAAGCCTGATCCTCCTCCTTCTCCATCTACTTCTCTTCTCCACTAATGCGCTACACAAGTGAGAGTGTGTGTCACTAATGAGGAGCACTACACCTCTATTTATATTCATCTGTTCACTTAATTTAACTCATTTGACATGTAGGCTCGAGTTAAATCATGTAGGCTCGAGTTACACATGTAGGCTCAAGTAACCACACTGGGGTGCTAATGACCCACCTTTACAATTAGAGGGGACTACCTCATGACTCTTATTAGATATTTCGATTAGGAGCATCAGGGTAAAATGTAATACAAGTGGTTCTCCCGGTAGGACCATCAGGGACCACAAAAAGATACATATAGAATATTCTTCGAAGTTACAATATTTCAACATTGTGAGCTTGCTATCGAGAGATGGAGGATTGAGGTGGTGGAGTCCCAAGTGGGGGATTCAGTTTCTTTGATTCCCAGATGTGCCAAAAGAGGTTGTATTCATTGTAATCTCTGATTTTACATTAATAGAAATATATTTTCCTGTCCAATAATGTATGTTTGAATGAATATTTTATCCATGGATTATTTCAAATGCTTATACGGTGTTGATTATATATGCTAGAGTAGATCTAACACCAATATATATAGCATGATTGTCTTGTTTACTAATTGTTGAGGAAGTAATTTATCAATTCAAGCTGGAGTTAGAAATCTCAAGGGGGATCTACTTCAACCGTCGAGAATAAGGTACGAGTTTTGATCCTTTAGTGTTAGATATTTGATTTCTCTTGCATATTGGAAAGGATTGATTTCTGGAGTCAAACTATTTGTTGTGGTACCCCAAGCCATAGGAATTTCTCTCCGTAATAATGCCATCTATGGTTGCGCTTGCATTTCCTGGGGGTCCTCACCTTTTAAAAAGTATGAATCGTATGTCCTTTTGCTGGAGCAATTCATAAGCTCGATGGATTTTATCATCATGTCCTACTGACCAAAAAAAGGTACAATACATATTTTTTCCTTGGTAACTATCTTTTGCATGTATTTGCAGTATCATGTCGATGCCCATAGACTTGACATATGTGAAACCTTGGTATACTAGCGCAGCTCATGAATGTTGGACATGTATCCTTAGTGTGTCTGTCCGCATGACATCAGGTGAACCAAAGGTCATTATGATCCTCCTTACCCTTCTTGATATCTTGTAGTTGGAGTGTCAGATTGCCAACTGTGCTTGAATCTAGTTCATCCTGACCGCGGTTTCTCCTACTGGCGATGCTTCTAATTTCATCGTGATTTCCAGAGCCTCGCTCTGCATCGCAATATTTTGTTGCATTGGCGGTTTTATGATATGTGGGATGAGCACGAAAATGAACCACTCCTTGTGTTGAACGTCGCTCATATTGAAGCTAACTCGAGTCATCAACATCTTAAACCGTTGATTGAAGACGCAAATTGTTTCATTAGGGAACTACTTGATTTGTTTCAACTTGGTAATGTACTGAGCCTCATATTTCAGCTTCTTTAATTCTTCAAATAACCCCTTCCGGATCTCATCCAATGTTTTCGTGGTACCTCCTTGAGGAACCATCATGAATCTCATGTACCACTCTAGTGCACGACCCCTGAGGGTGGTCGCTAGCTAGCTTTTCTTGACATCATCATGTACAGTCTGTCGAGTAGTCTAGATCACCTCGCATAAGAAATAGTATTGATCTAGTTCATCGATTTCGTTTCCATGAAATATTGGTAGCTTCATTTCATCTCCCACCATTCTAGGACTTCTTCCTCCAGCTGGTACTCTACTGCTATACTGATGCTGAAACATTGAGAAAGCCTACATAGAATGCACATTTCTTCCTGATGGTGGAGTAGTGCGTGGAGGTGTGGACACATTACTACTGGGGTTTGATCCTGTCATCCTCCGGGTGTAGCATGGGCCTGGTCGTCCTCATTGTCATTGAAAGGTCGCTTTGTCCCATGTGGTTGTTCCTTGCGTCTTTGCACTTCGATCACAGCAGGACCTTCTCCTATCCTCTGCCTCTTCTCTCGAAACCTTTCTCCTCCCCTTGTACAACCACTTGTTTCCTCGATGACCTTTGGAATTTCACCAGAAATCATGCCCATCTACCCCTTACCTTTCCATGTGTCTTCCCCCTTCCGTCATGGTGCCTACATCCTCCACACACCAGATTTCCACTACTCTTGGTCCATTTTCAGAATACCTTTTTCATAGACAAGATGTTTAATAAATAGTTTCAAAGACAACAAAAATATACCTCACAGTCCATTGAAGAAATCCCTTTCCACTTAAGTAAATGACTTATTGGTATCAACTTCAAATTCAGTAATGTATCCCGCAAAGATACTGTCCAACCACGCCTCAATAGCTCATGATGCCTTATTGTCTGTTTCTTGTAATTCTTGGATCAGCTCCAGAGTCTAGGAAGTCAACTCTCCTCCTTGGAAGTTTTTCTTCTTGGAAGCAAACTTCGCCAGCCACTCATGCAATATGACAGGAAAATCACAGAAGACCCATTCATGAGGACCGTTGTGAATATATCTATCCAACCAATTTCTCATCGACAGGTTCAGATTCTGATTTTCGGCTTCATCAAACTCTCACTGTTTTATAACAAACCACCCCTCAATCTCCAAACAAGTCAAATGCCAAAACATATCATCCTTTCAATCGCAACTTGGTCCCGGCAACAGAACCATTTGTTGGTGAAAACCCACCAAGAAATCCTCATCGACATGGGTTCTCACTCTGTCGACTCCCAACCAGCGCGATCTCCTTGAGCACTGGCCCAGATAAGTTTTACCCTGCCCAGCAACATCCATAGAGAAGACGAAGTCTCACCCGAGATGTTCAAGGGAGAGCTATCAGAACCAAGTTTCTGGTAGTAAGAAGGAAATATATGGCATCTGACGAGTAAACAACATAATTATCAGATTACATAACTAAGACAGTGATCATAACTTATCTTCATGACTACAGATCTACTAGATCACATCATTCATTTGTCGTAGTAGTGTCAATGCAACAGTATCATTCATAAAGCAACTTAAACCATCATTTATCAGAAATGCGACAAAACTGGAATAGATCACATCATTAGTTTATTACAGCAACATCAGTAAATCATAACAGATTCAACACACTTCTCATTGATATCGCAACAGAGAAAACAAGAAAACAGAAGACAATATTTATAAAACAACCATCATATCATATTAATTCTGCACAATAGATCCAAAACAGACAATTCTTCTTCCTATCAGGAGACCAAAGACATCCCAAAAATCTAGATAGGTGGTAGACAAAACATAAGACTCTTCAAAACTATAGACAGATCGCACCAGATCTCATACTTCATGTGATTATCTCTAACCTGTGATAGCTCATAGTGTTGACGATCTCTTTTATGTCTATTATTATTGCAAAACTAGCTCTATATATAGGCTTGTGCCTTTACATAGAAGGTCCACTTCTAACTAACTTCTAACCATTACTGACCTATATCCACAAAACGTGGTCAATTAATGCATTGAATATAAAAAGCGGTTATTTTTTTGCCCATCGCGCTGATCTGGCCTTGCGCGGTGTCGCGTGATCTTGCGTAGCTGCTACGACGCTACGCAACTCACTTACCAAAACCCCTGCCAACACTCCTCTCTCACTCAAATATAAAATTGAAAATTTTTGGCTCCATCAATTTATGGTTAAATCCTTTCCATATTGCATTTGATCATAATTTAAAATTGAGGATCAGATGTTATAATCAGTTAAATCTGTTGGGATCTTGTAAGATCACAACCATGACTATTGCTTTCCAATCAGTTTTGTTTGCATTAATTTCTATTTCATCTTTACCGATGATTGGTGTACCTGTTGCACTTGCCTCTCACGATGGATTCTCCAATAGAATTTTTTATTTATTTTTGAGTGTATCATTATGGATTGAATTAGTCCTTTTTGTAGGTATCCTTAATTATTTCATATCTCAAATCCTTTCTAGATGTTTTTGGATCAAACTTCCCCCCCTTCCAAGAGGGATTTATAGCTCTTCTGAAAGGAATTTTCCTACAAGCCCAAGGAGGAGGGGTTTTCTGTACACAACTAAATTATTTAAATGTCTGGATTTTTTATCTAAATATTACAATTAGTATGTCTTTTGGAACCTTATAGTTTTTCTTCATTATGTGATCTCCATACATTATTTGTCAAGAGACTGTAATTTGGTCGGTTTGAATTCTTGTGGCTACATGGTATTTAAAGTTTTTTTATGCCCACAGAGTTGTGTTGTAGATTGTTCTTTACTCTGTGGGGATGGTCTTGTCAGTATCATTCTATTTTTGTTAGTGGATCATGTTCCTTTTGCGATGTTATGAAGTGTTTTATGTATTGTCTTTGGTCATATATATTTGTTATGTATTCTAGATGCTTTTAGTAAAGTATAACAAAAAATACGTTCTTATCAAATAATTATAAACAAAAAATTAATATTTACTTCTATTTCTTAGACAGTAGGATCAAACGTGGAAGTGATCAAGAAGTCCGAGGAAATTAACGAAGGTGCATTCTCATGCGATTATTTTCCACAAAATACTCACAATCAATTATCATTATCTATATAGGAATGTGTTGTTGTGGGTTCAGTTCCATTAGAAACACGCATTCTTAAGACAATGGAAAACACAAACTTGGATTTTTAGTATTTTAAGATTTTTTTAAAGTATTTTAAGAAAAAAATATATATTTTTCTTTCTCAAACTGAAGACGAAACTATTGAAATGACACGAGACGCTATAACAAACTTGCAACGCACAATTTTTTCAAGTATTTATAGTAGCACACTAATGGTTTTTCATTATATTAAATATAATATTATTTTAATATATAGTATATTATAGTGAGAAAAAAATTGGCAGTGGAAAGAATTTTTTTATATTGATTTTATAAATCAAATATTTCTTGTACCATGAATCCACAAAAAAAGTCCTAATTAGATCTAAGAGTGAAGGGAATGTACTATAGACTTGATCCAAAAATATCTAAATTTATCTCATTGGTCACAAGTGTATTTAAGGATGCATTCCGGGCTGACAAGGAGAAGAAAGAAGTAACACAAATAACTAAGCAAGTATTCAAAAAAATTCCACTTTCGTTGAGTGGCTTGGTTTTGTTTTGGTAAGGAAGATTTCAAAAAGGATTCCATTGGACAGTTAACCAAGACAATTGAGGTGGTTTGGAGAAGTATAATAAAAAATATAATGAAACAAACACGATAATTGTTTATAAAAATTTTGTTGGATAGTCGAGAGATAATTGTTTAGCAACTACAACCATTATTTCAAAGGACAATTGGCTACTGAAATTTTTCCAAAGTATCTCACTTGTGGGACCATAAGACAATAATGATGTTTATGTTGTAGATATTTTGAAATCTATATAATAATGTTTTAGCAGAAAAACATCTAATGTCTTCAATACACTTTACCAATTGATGATTACTTCTCTTCACGTTTGACTTTCACATGATTTTTTATATGTTAAAAATAAACTGTTGATATTTTGTTTTCTTGCATTTGACTTCACTTATTTCCATATTTTTTCACTTTTTTTCTAATTTAATTGTTTTAAAATCCTTACCGATTTGAAATATCATGATTCTTTAGAAATATATGTACTTGCGACTTTCTAATCCATCACCCGAAAACATGCATGAAGATATACTTGAAAATGCTTACAGAAATAGTTACCGGTTATTTATTTTAGAGACTTGGAAATGATTACTCATTTTATAGACTTGGAAAATGATTTTATGGTTAATGTTCTTGTTATGTGATATAATATTTTATTTATATTGATATTTATTTTTGGTAATTATGTAAGCATAAGTGCATTATATGAAACCAATTTTGTTTTATTATTATGTCCCCGACATGGGATATATATAAATCAATCAAGGCTATTAATCCATCTTGTGTATTTTAATTTTTCAATTTTGCTAAAGTTATACCATAGTTGAATTATTATTTATTTATGTGTAATTTTTTAAAATTGTAATTAATTGTCATTCTATTGGTGGAGACAGGTGACGTTGGTGTTGATATTTGTGCCCCAAGACCCGGCGGTAGGATGGCGTCAGCCTGGTAACTTGGGATGCTGCATGGTGTTCGCTTCGATGTCTATGACCTAGCTTTGTGAAGTGCCAAATGTGTTGTGTTCTGAATAACATGTGTCAAATGTGTTTTATTCTGAATAACAAGTGCATTGACATGCAACTTTATAGAAAAATATATATCATCAAATATATTGGCATACAATTTTATCCAAAAATATATATCATCAAATGCAGAATAATATATTTCAGAATTGAAATTCAATGTTTAATATATATAGGATTGGATTAAGATCTATATATTAAAAATAGGATAATAGATAGATTATATGCTGATGGTATTTTCTTTGACTGCAGGAATAGGGTACAGGATTTATTACAGAGCAACTCAATTTCTTGTAAATTCTTAATCATCATCAGTTTCAGGTCCGCTAGCGCCTGGTGTGCAAATTCTCAATCAGTATTCAACTCGAGTTCATTCAAAGGTAGTATTAATTTAGACATTGATTTTTTTATGAATCCCAATGGTACGGAGTTGCATTGACTATAGAACCAAAATACAATCGCACTTGCAAGACATGTGGACACAAAAAAACTGATAAGTGGATTGTCTTCGACATGTTCTAGCATTCCTTGCACAATTTGAAGGGGACTTCGGTGCTGACTAAAGCTCTTAAATGGAATTTGGAAACCCTCGAATGTAGAGGTGTTCGATTTGTTCAAATTTTTCGAATGGGACTGCAAATGCAATAAAGGTTTTTCATTACCCAAGCCTTGAAGCTTCCTGCAGAGTGTGACAGGAATGCCTTGAAGCTGCCTGCAGAGTGTGACAAGAATGCTAGCGCCAACCATGCAACAATAGTAAGTCTTTCCCCTCACCCTATTTCTTGATTTTCTTTTCATATTTATTCTCAACCCTTTTTCTTCTTGCATTTCATATTTCTTCTTCTCATGCCTTGATCTTCTTTCTAGGATTTGTGCAACAACTACTCTCGGTAGTTTGTCTACGGACAAAAATTCAACTCCTCCTTTCTTTTTCCTTTGTCATTAATTTATATTTCCTTCTGTTGAGAGAGAATAGAGTTCATAATTTAATGAAAATGGGAATTTTATGCTAAGTAGCTTCTACCACCAAAACCACAAAGAGCACCTAAAATGGGGTGGTGTCTGTATCTGTGAACATGTTGTTGGTGGCTGCTTTGGTGTTTGTGGCAGTGGCATTCGCCGTAGCTCCGTTTATTAAATAAAATACTAGGATTTGCTATGTCAACGAATGAGTTGGATGAACTCTAAGTGAGGGATTTGCTATGTGTTCTGCATTGAAAATTTTAGGGATTTGCTATGTCTGGTGCAGCTGTGGAGATTTGAATCTGTCTAATGTCTTTTTTGGATATTTTGTATTATGCTTTGGCAATAATTTTATCAAGAAATAAATCATGGATAATTTGGTTTGAAAAAAATGTTTAGAATTTTTATGTTAATAGATTGATTTTAAAAATTGAATTGTTAAAAAATTTGGGTATGTGGAGTAAATTTTATTTTTAGATCAAACAATAAATTTCTAATTTCTTAATTTGTATATAAATTCGAAGCAAAGTAATTATTTTTTAATGTTTATGTGAAATTTCTCATTTTTTATATAAATTCGTTTAAGCAAAATAATTATTCTTTAATGCTTTTGTGAAATCAAACGTAAGTGTTTCAGAAGTATATGTTTAATAGATTGCACTGAGACACAAATAGTTTAAAGTGCTATTTTAAATAGATTGTCTTGGGATGTGAGTAATTTTTCTAGTCTCTTAATGAAACAATAAAGTTTTCACTGTTTTCTTTAACTGTAATTTTTAGTTTGAAATGTAATATTTTTTTTATACTTGATATGGTGCGAGTTAAGTCTTCTTATACGGTGAGAGTGAACTGTCAAAAATAGTATTTGATGAGCTCTCTGACTTGTTTAATCCTAGAGTAAGGAAATTCAGGGTCTTCAATTTTGAGTAAGAAGGATAAGATTTGGAAGAGGGATGTGTTTTCCATATCCTAGCCAGTAATCCCATAATAAAATTAGGTGAATGTGGAATTGATTTGATTACGAGAAGTTAACTGAGTGGATTCCATATTTATTTTTACAACCAAAATGAAAATTCTAATTCTATCTTACTCCATGAAAATTATGTAGGAGTAATGAGAATATAACAGTTGTAATATTATTACGATTTATTCCAGCAAATATATGAAAATTTAGGACTTAACCTGGACCGTAACTTTAGTCTAGTAAGACATAAAACAGGTCTCCCATGAAACGAAAATAGGGTTGGAAACCTTGTGCAAGAGTTGTGAATTAAAATTTGTATCTTTTCATATAATGTATGGTTATAAACTATGTGATTCCACACTGATAAACTATGCTGATAGCCATAGGTATAATTTTTATTTTTTTACATTTAAACTTACGTTTTAAAATTATAATTTTTGGGTAGAATTTTTATCTTTTACATTTAAACTATGCTGATAAATTGCAACTTAACTTTTCAATTTAGAGTTTTTGGCTCATATTATATATATTGGTGAAGATGGCATTAAACCATTTCATTGGCCAATTCTTAAACTTTCATTCAATTTGTTTGAAAAAATTAATTGTGTAGATTGCCTAGTTCTAACGCTGGTGATTTTGATTTTTATCTGATTATAATATGCATATGAGGAATGAGAAAGATATTCTTTGGCCCATAATAAGAATGTAATCATCGATTTTCTCTTTGTTTTGATATGGTTCTCCTTCTACTTTATGGCTTTGCTAAACGTTATGCTAAATTGTATGATAAGCATTCATCAGAATCCACTATTACACCCACCTTTCTCTGGGAGTGGAGTAAACAGGTTCTTCATGGGTGACTTACTCATGATCTGTGCTCAGGTCATGATCTATGCTGAGGATTATCGAAACTGGGAATATAAGGTGCTACCTAGGGAACAAAGTGGAAATATAGAGTCGTATCCAAGGAATACCATTTGTACAAGGTCCCTAATACAAAAATGATGAAAGAAGTACAAGTGTTTTCATGGTGATACAGCGCATTAAAATGCCAATTTAAGTGGTTTAGCACTCATATCTATAGGTAGGAATTGTGGGGGCGGCCATCACTGATTCCTTGAAGGAGTATTGGACTCATTTATTGATTGGAAGGAAAGACTAATACCGGATGATGATCCATTATGTTCTTTGTAATTAGATTGTTTTGAGAATGACAAATACTAGACAATATATGCTTTAAATAAATCAATGATGCTTTAAATAAATTAATGATGCTTTAAACAAATCAAACTTTGTGTTGTAATTGTTGTAATTTAATTTCTATTGTAATTGTAAGTTGAAATGTCTAACTTTGTGTTGTAATTGCTGTAATTTAAATTCTATTGTAATTGTAAGTTGAAATGTCTATAGCTTTAGTGTTATAGCAATAACTATTTAAAAAATTGGTCGTGGTGGTATTTATATCCTTGTATTCTTCTCTACTAATCAACACAATAGCATAATCACCACAATAGAATCAAATTGAGATTTATCTTCTACAAAATTAACATATCAATCAACATTGTTAGTAAAATGTTTAAATGCTTCTCAATCAACACACCAATCATCCTTACTACTCTTTGAATCCTTCTTTTTGGCCATGAATTCAGAATTCTTCTTCATTGTGTTTAACATCATGTTTTTGTTTCTTTGAATTGATCATTGAAACACTCTTATGACTTGTGCTTTTATTCCAAAAGTACTTTATGCAAACTTTTCTTATGTGGTGTAACTTGCCACAATAAAAACATGCAGTGGCTTTTCAACTTTTACCTAACTCATAAGAGTTACCATTATCCTCTTTTTTCTATTACTACCCTTTCTCTTAAAACTTTGTTGCATGTGCTATCCCAAAATCCGGATTCACATTCCTCTTCCCAAAGTGTTTTTTCCATCAATGTTGTTATAAGAGCTTAATCCTCTACTGCTTGAATGTTGGATCTTGATCTATGTGTTGGGCCAATGAATTGCAACAATAGATACTAGATCTCTTGGATTTACTTTAATTATCAACTTGAGGCCTCTATCACAACTTATGAGGTGTTTGCAATATGTATGCAACTTCAAAGGCCTAACCTGAAACTAGTATTCTAAATAGAAATGCTCAACTTCAACAATGCACTCTCCTTAACTACTCATTTTGGTCTTAATACCTTCACCCCTATCTCATCTTACAATGTGCAAGTAGATGGGTATCTTAGAGTCACTCTTTTGGGTTAAAGAGCTAGTGAAGTGACTCCAATGAATCAAATCAATCTAGAATCCTTACGCTACTTCAAAGCAAATTAATTCTTACAACCTTGATGAAACATAGATTCAAAGGACATATTGTAAAGTGATGACAATCATGAATAAAACATGAAAATGAAGTATATGTAATAAAACATTACACCGAGTTGTTTACTAGTAAAATCAATGCCAAGAAATGCTAAAAAGCACATAAACTAGTTAGTTGTAATGCTATTGTAGGAGTCTGTAATTTTACTACAAAAGTATGAAGTCACAAATAAACATAAATCAAATGCAAATGAAATATAAATATAATGGTTATCATTCCTTTCCTTAAGTGGACCCTATTCAAGGATACTCTTGGAACCCTTGTTAACATAAAAGACTAAGTATGAAGCAAAATAAATTCTCTTGTGCCTTCTTCTACAATTCAAATTTCAAAAGATCTATGAGAAATAATAACAAAAAAATGAAGTTTATGAACATTCAACTATCAACTTAAATACTCTTAAGATATATTTTATTTCTGGACTTGACTGTGTGCAAATTTACAAGTTTGACGTTTCAATTGGACACTCCACCCATCTTCATGGATCATTTTACTGAGCTCTCATGATCCCTAAATATGGATGGAGTTTCCACCCAAAACGTTGGACTTTGAAATTTACACATAGTCAAATCCAGAAACCAAATATATCTTGGTGATCATTTACTTAGATTTCCATCTATAATATAAATAAGAGTATTTAATAGCATGAATATTTTCACCCCTTGATTGATGGGAGATACTCTTATAAATTTGCATTGGTGTCTCCTTGAATCCTAGAATACTTGTGCAAATTTTACTCTTGACGCAATTCAGGCTACCTAGGGCCATAAATTTCTCATTGAACATTGGCAGCTTTTGGAGTGACAATGAGGAACAAAATTCCTAGGAATACTCCTTATGCTTCTTGCTGTTGTAATCATCAGTGAGAACATTAGTGATTTCATCCTTGGACTCTTTGACTTGAAACCACATTAGTTTCATAATTGAAATGTGTGCAAGCCTACTCAAAATCACCTAAGAAACAAAGTACATCACATGCATTCAATAGGCTAAGTAAATTATTCATGCAAACTAGGAATGTCTTATACCTTTAAGAAATATGAAAATGCATATTTATTAATCAAAGATAAGCAAGGTTTTACTCAAAAATTCAAATGTTCATAGAAAAATGGGAAAAATACGGGTAATTATAAAATACCATCCAACTGCTAGTAATGTTCAAGGTCTCGTTAACATTTACATAAAAACTTTAACTTCAAAGCTATAATCGCCATTTCTTCTTTTTCCATTTTATTTTCAATTGATCTATAATATCATGTATATTTAATAAATGATCTTGTAAAAAGTTAAACTCTTCCATTTTAATTAAGAATAACATATTTACCTTTATTTGAGATTTCATGTTTTTTTTTGTAACTGCCCCACGTGATAAGAACATCATTACCATTTTGAAATTGTGGTAAAACTTGATCAACATCACTACTTCTTAAGTCTTTTCCTCATACTTTGCTTGGGAATCCACACGATCGTTACTCCACACTTCTTTTCCCATACTAGTTTGTTCAAACACATGTATTCAAAGAATCATTTTCTGTTTCCATGATCTAAAATACAAGCAGTTTTACTCCAACATTATATAGGTTCAACTATCCATTTTTATAGAATTCAAATACAACAATTAGTGTTAAAAATTTGTTCCATGACATTAAAATAATAGCGACACTATATTTTCATTCAAATTCTAAAAATAATATAAAACACTAACGAACTTGTCAAGTTATCTCGCTTGGCATATATTGCTTCAAATTCTTCTTCAAATTGATTTGAATGTATTACACAAGTTTCTTATTAAGTGGAGGATTCATTGGTTTTCCCTTCAAATCCCACAATAAAACACTGCTAAAAAAACCGCTTAATTCCTCCAAAGTGGCTTCCTTCTACTTGGCATGGTGGCTTCTTTGACTTACCAACAATAGTTGTTGAAGCAAACTTGGATGCTTAATGGTTCAAGAAAAGAAAAAAGAAATGTTACACCCAATGTTATGGGAAGTGTTTTGTGTTTGGATATAAAGTTTATATATGCAATTATTGCATCTCTAAACCTTATAAATAATTAATTGCAAATTTAATAAACGAGAAGGAAACCCATATGCAATGTCGGGGACATTGCCACCTCATGGCTCTTGTCTCTTATATGAACAATGCTCACTGAGCAATAACATTTATCAAACAAACAAATCAATGATATTTATTAACCCATAATCCAACTTAGTTGGGATCATGCATAGAGCTAACATGTGCAGTATATGAAACCAATTTTGTTTTATTATCTATTATATGAATGATGTTCACTGAGCAATAACATTTATCAAATTAAAAAACCAATGATATTTATGAATCCACAATCAAAAGTTTTTATCATGCATAGATTTGAATTTGATTGAAATACCATGGTTCAATTTGAAAGAGTATGGTTCTTGTGGATGAATGTAAATCCAGATGATTCCAATTATATGTTTGCATATAACCAAAAGTGAGATTATTTTTAGAAACATTTTCAATAATGATTTGTATGAAATAGTTGAGGAAATCCTTCACAACCCAAGGGTTACAATGATTTCAATATAGAAATAATTTGATTTATTATCTCTGAGTTGAATCAATGGTGTTCATTGAGTAATTTCTCGAACAAAATTATCAATGATATTTCTCAACACTCAATGAAAATATTGGACGATGCATAGAATTCATTTTGATTGAAACTGTTTGGTCCTTGTGGATGAATGGAAATTCAGATGACGATAATTATATATTATTATGTTGGAATATACTCAAAAGTGAGGTTATTTATAGAAACATGTAATGGTGATTTGTATTAAAAGGCCGAGGAAATCCTTAACACCCAAGATTTACAGTGGTTTCAAGAAAAAAAATTCTATCAATGTTTCGATAGAATATTCCACAAGAACTTCATCCTTGTAAGACCATATTTCCTACAAAACATCCAGAAAATTCCCAAGGCTATACTACCAGATAAACATTCCTAGTAATACTTAAAAAAAATTAACATTTAAACAAATTTAAACAAGACATTTATGAAAATCCATGGTTATTGTGGTATTCATCCATGAGCTGGGAATTATGATCCTAATCCTAGGCATGAGAACTTGGACATTCACATTTCCCCATAGTAATGTGTTAGGTAGTCTCCTCTTCTATTTTTTTAGTCTATATAGAATCCAACATGATATTGTCTTCCAAGGTACAACACGACTACCATATTGAAACCATTGAAAAGGTGAAGTTGTTCTATTTGTTGTGCTTGTCCCTTGAAGTTGGATTGAATTAGATCGTGATTCTTGTCCCAATCATCCATGCAGTTGTTGATATGGACAATGGAATCCTTCAATCCATCCAGTTGAGAAGTCATTCTCCTTAACATTCTCTTAATGTCATTAATCTTTCTGAACTCAAAAATATTAAATTGATATCCACCAAGGAGCAAGGAGATCATAGTATTCCACTTGAAACTGTGTTGGATCACATAGAAAAGACATAGAAAATGTTTTTTCCATGGGTTTAGAAATAGAGTACCAGGTAAAGAAAACTTACGAGTTTCAGACACTTAAAACTTTTTGGCCTGAGTTATGAGACCATCATTTCTCGCAATAAAACCGAACACATCCTAATTCATGTTGTCACAAATAGTTCTAAATGCATTCACAATTCTAGAGAAGAGATCCATAATACAATCCTTTAAGGAAATAAAGAAAAGGTGAAGGGTTTCCAAAAGAACACCTAATTTATGGCCGGCAAGGAATTAAAGAAAAAGATAATGAAAGAAGGTTCACAATGCACTTCCCTAGGTTTTTCAAATAGAAATCATAAATATAACAATTCTACAATGCACTTCCCATTAAAGTGAGGTTCTCCAAATCACAAAAGGCAGTGGATTGGCGATAAAAAATCAACATCTGAACACTGAAGATGTAGGGAAAAATTGCACTCGAAGCCTTAATCATGTCTATCAGTATCGTTTGGATGTCAACATTAGATTTTTATTAATATATCATACGCTAATTTGGCTAACCATATCACATACTATTGATCATTTCACTACCACTATAAGTTTTTTATTATGAAAATATCTGGTACTTCATACATTGTGAACATCATTTTAATTTGGACATAATTGAAGTATGGAAATGTACATCTAGATTCAGTTTCATACATGGAGATATTTGGAGTGTGGTTTAGGCCCAGTTACCTAATGGTAGCAATATTGCTCGCCAACTAGATATGCCCAATCTAGACACATCAACTCTAACTTGTATATAAGTGCTATGTACAACACTCATCATTGATTGTGAAATAAAAAAATGTGTCATATTCTTGGAATTAAAATTTATAAATCTACTATGAATTAAAAGAACATTTAAATGTTTATTATCCATGCTAAAAGTGGATTAGTCATTGTTTATTAGGATTCCATTGTATTATGTGACAATTATGACAATTATGGTTCAACAACATAGACAGATCCACTTACGGATCCTTGTACTACTCTTAACCATAATTGTCAAATCACACTCGCACTCATTAGCACTCGTCATGGTATTTATAATGAAGAAGCATGCCCAAATTGGAGAGGTGGTTGTTTGGGTGTTTTTGGTTAACCATCTTCCACACTTTGTTTTCATATTTTATACTCAAGCATCGATATTCAGTCACAAATTAGAATGGTAGTAGCCCATCAAAATCGTTGGTTGATGGGTGTCAAGTAATTGTCCCTCTAGGTGAAAAAACCCAAAGAGTTAGTTGACACTATCAATGATAAACATAATGAACATAGCAATAAGTAGGAAAAAATCACCTTGGTTATGAATGAATATGGAGACAAAATAAAAAAATTAAATCTTCTAGCTGAAAATTATGACAGATTCATTCAAATAATACTAAACTTGGATAAAACATTGGGGGAATCCACCTCCACTACCAACTCTAGGGTGTCGGAGAGCTCGGTCAACCAAGATTAAATAGCCACCACATTTTGTCAAGTTTTTTTTTCTCTTTGTACTTTCTTCAGCTTGGTATTTTGTATGTTTTTCCAGGCCTATTATAGTATATGTATTATGTTTGTATATTTTAAAATTGCGTGGAATGAAAATTCAAGGATGAATCTCATTAGCAATTTTTTTAGTATATTGTATCACAATTATATTTATTTATTGGGGTTGTAAAGGTAAATGTATCAGTAAAGGGAGCAACATAAAACACAATGCCCGAAAAAAATTGGACAGGACAATATAAAAGGTTTCATTAAGGCTGCAAAAATATTTATACAATAATATTTTCATGTAAAAGATACCAAAATGTAACACACCTTCACATGACAAAGCAACAAAGATAACCATCTATGGATAAAAACAACTGCAAAGTATTACAAAGGCTCCATAATTACAATAAAATTTAAAACAAATTAGTTGAACACATAGCCATGAACCATGATCAGCTCGAGACTGCGAAAGTATAGATAATTAATAGCTAAAATTGCATTAACAAAGATCTAAACAAGATTAAATAACTCAATTTATCTTTAATATTCATTAAACATTTATTAGTCACCTTTTATAAACGTTTCGATAGTTTAATTATGTCTTCCTAACATTAACATTCCTATCCTGACATGTCAACAAGTTGGGTGGATTATTATTGTTGTGATTTGTTTTTCCAGTTCCTACTTCTAACTTGTAATGTGTCTACGTACGAATTGATGATAGAATTGCATGGAAGGATCTCCGAATATCTATGATCCATTTAAAAATTAAGAATTATATTTGATAAAATTCTAATGGGTATGACAAAGAATGATTCAAGTATTACATAGACCCACTATAAAAGATGGGATATGCACTGTCACCACAATCATCCATGCATAAAACAACATGCAATACATCACATGAGATAATTAAATTGGTGGGTGAGTCTTTAAATCCACTTTAAACTATGCTACAAACACATACACAACATGGTGGGGGGGGGAATCAACCTCCAACGGTCCCCCATTCCTGACTTGTCCGACCACAAACAAAATTTCATTACCCATTTGTGGTAGTTTTCATTCGGTATTCTTCCATCGACTCCTAATATGTTGTCTTGCATCGTTAAAGTGTCTCTTTCAAAGTTGTTTGTTAAAGTGGTTCCACATTTTTTATGCAGTGTGGTTTACAATAGTCCACATTGATATAACCATTAGTGATATACAATAAGTTATTTTTTTCTGTTGTGCACTTCAGATTCCACACAATGTATTGCATTGTTATCCCACGGTAAGGAATAACACATCACCTCTTGTTCAGTGTAGTCCTCTAAGGCTATGATGGAGTTATTGGGTTAATGGAAACATCATGGGATTATAAAATCTACCTTATAAAGTGATAATGGGTTAAAAATTCAGTGGTGCCCTTCCGATTGGTATGTCATGTATTTCTCTCTCGACAGCAGGGATATGTGTTGTTGTCCAACAACCATTTTAATAACCAAATATGTTCGAATATAGTGAATTATTAAAATATATTTAATGTATATTGCAACGTGTCAACATTTTTATTAGATTTTATGCTATGTCATATGGTCCAAAATAAGGCTTGTTGATCAACCTTGGTCTAGTAGGTGTTTTGGACTCATTTACTGTAGTTGAGGCAATCTAATTTGATCATTCTGACACTCCACGCACCCTCATTGATGAAATTTTAGTCTTGGTGTGCTCCCCATCCCTTAGATCAGGGAATTTGTTTGACCATGGATGCTAGTGCATGTATTTGGTGGTTTTTGGCTCTCTTTGGGCATTTATTGCTTCCTAGAGCCACTCCCACTCACCCTTGTGCTAACCCATGCGTATCCTACCCTCATTTATGATCCATCATGCTTCATCCATGTTCAAAATAGCATTCATGACTATTTGGGATGGTTTGGGACCTGATTGGTCCACCTAGGGGGGGTTTGGGATCAAATCCTATCCCGACACATTTATGCATCCAGATGCTCTCCATAGGATAATTATTTTCTCCCAATGTATTATAAGTATGTACTACACATATGTATAAGTTGTACACTAATAGAAACTTCACTTATTGGCACCATCTAGGTGTGTTATTTTGCTTTCTTTTACTATTTTCCTGCATATTTTGTGAATAAATGAGATTGTGAAGATTACCAAGTAGCTCCTATATATTTCTATGAATCATATTTTCACATGTTATTAGATATTTTTGGATATGCAAATCGAATCCAGAGTGTTTGAGTTGTTGTTTAGGGCATTTTTTAGAAAAATTTGAGTGTTTGCATTGCAAGTACATCTAATGTTTTGTCACACAATGCGCAAGAATGAATGAAGAATACTCATTTATTGTTTACCAAATTAAAATCTTTCGAATGGAAAGTCCAAAATAGTGATCGATATGATTTCGAAAGGCTTGTAAAGAGTCACCATGGGAACTAATCCTGAGCCCAACTCTGTTGTGGAGAAATCGAAGTACTTCAATAGAGTGGATGAGAAATTCAGGATGCTTTGTTTCAGTATTTCAAGGAATTTTATCTTCCATGTATACAGTATTGGCACATCCAATGAATTTTGTCTCAAGCTTGAGTCATTGTTTGGGAAGACTAATGAGATGAGAGGCTTCCAACTGGAAAATGAGTTGATCTCACTGAGCCCAACTCACTTTGAGACGATCCAAGACTTCTTCACCAAGTTCAAATCGTTGGTGCTTTAGCTGAAACAATGTTGCATTGAGAAGAAAGAAGACAAACTAATCTTATCTATCCTTTCGAAGCTAGGGCTTGAGTATTCTATGTTTGTCTCGACATTCCATTTAGGAAAGATGATAGTTTGAAGTTGGATAATTCCTCCACTGGAAGACTTCATGGAGTCTTTGACTCAGGAACAAGATAATAAAGTGCAAATGGGTACCATAAAATCCAGTAAGAATCAATCCCTTGCTACAGGATTTTTGAATCCATCCAAAGGAAAGAATAAATCCAAGGATTTGGAGAAGCAAATAGTGAAGGAGAAGAAGCATTCAGATACAGAAAGCTCAAGTTCAACCAATGAGGATTCGAAAGCTTGAAGGATGAAGAGTAAGAGAGAGAATCCCAAATCTAATTTTTGCAGAGGTTCACATAATGAAAAATATTCCTTCAAAAAGAATATGGACATCATGACCAAGCTCCTTGAAGTGAACAATATTGATGTTCCATATTTTGCAAGAAGAGGGGAGCGCAAGCCCTCCTTGGATTGAAGAAGATGGTAAGTGCTTGTATGGTTTGGGTGGAAGGGAGAAATTTGTTTCTCATGTCTTTGTTTCTTATTTATAGTCTAGTATATCAGAAAATATGAAACCTCCATCCCTTCCTTGGAAAAAACCCCAAATAGTTCATCAAAGTTTCCTCCAAAAACTAGTCATTTTCACTAGTTTCCTACTTGTCTTGTGAAAGCTATTTTCCACTCCATTGAAATCCTTCCTATTATGATTTTGAAGGTGATATATAGGATGATATGCAGATTATGACAGCCATACACTCATTTCCCCAACCATTTTATGCCCAAAATACCCAACAACCATCCATTTTGCTAATTGGAAAATATCAAAATTGCCTTGTTTCCCATACTATGTCACTTGTGTATGTTTTTCTTATGTCTTACATATCATTCATTGGTTGGAAAATCATGTCATTGACCTTCATGGGACTGTTTTTCCACATGTATGGACTTGATTTCACCACCTATGGTTCATATTTCAAATCTACACACCATCCTAGTTCGCTCAACTTTCAGTGTGATCTAATTTTCCACTCTTTTCCCACTATGGACCACCTACGATATTTTCTGCTATCTATGATATCTATTCTGATATTTCAGAGCCTCCTGAGATTTGTTATAGACTTATGAAAGTGCTTCAACAAATTGGTAAGAAGACTCATGGTTTAATTCAGGATATGGTAGCTACACATGAGGTTGATTTTGTTGAGTCGTTTGATGCCATTTGGGACGGAGTTTGCAGAGATTCTTTTCATTATTGATTATGTTTCCGGATCAAAGTATGGTTGCAGTAATAATCATTCTTATGATGCTCCTCCATCAAGAAATGATGACCTTTAAAGGGCCTCTTCACATGTTCTTTGTCTACAACACATTGATGCATTTTTTTTCTTCAAAAATTGTAATGTAGGTATATTGAAATCCCACAAATATTCCTTCTACTTCACCACTATTGTTACGTGAAGGATTATTCTTTGAACACATAGGCTGATATTCATGCCTTGTTTCAAATGATTATTTAACCAATGCAACTTTCTTCAAGGTTATAATTTTCACATTCACCTTCCAGTTCTTCTTTAGATTCAATTGGATGCTCACCTGCACACTTAGAAAACATTTTAGAATTAGATCAAACATTATAATGAGAAGCATATTGGTTCTTTTCATTTTTCTCAACTGTGAGAGCATTCTTTGTCTCTTCATTCAAATCTGCCTTTCCTTCTGCGACAAAGAAATCAAATTTATCCATTTCTGCTTTTGCAACAAGACTAACATTTTCATCCCGATATATTGGATTTTCAAATTTATCCATTTCTGGTTTTGCAACAAGACTAACATTTTCATCCTCATGTATTGGATTTTCAATCCATTCCTTCAATACTTTTAACTCTTCATCAAAAACAACATTCATTCACTGTTTTGGCTGCTCTATCTGCACAGGGCATACAACATGTTAAGTGTTGTCACAAGGCAATACTTTTCCTATCGCTACTTTTGCAGTCTTCAAATCATCCACCTCTTTCCTTTCACTATCTTCATGGATTCCTTCAATCGCTGCAACTTCTTTGCATTCTGTAACAATATTATCAAATTCTCCAACGAAATTTAAATCATCAATATTTTCAAAAAAATTTCAAACCCATGTTTGACGCACATACTCAAGCACTTCCACTCAGCAGCTCTTTATCTTTCTCAATTCTTCTGTTGCTTCAAATACTGTTGTTATGGCGGTTTTAATTTCATCATCGTGAACATCATTCATTCTTACCGCTTCCTTCCATGGCAGGTTCACAAATATTGGCTGCTTCATTGGCATCTTCTTCATGACTGTCATTAGCAATAAACATTGCTGGAATATTCAAAGAACAGACTGCAACATTTGCATTTTTACAATCATCATCCACGCATGTCTGAGCATTGTGGAATTCAACATCTTTATTTTGCACATACTCTAATTTATTGACAGAGTATTCACACTCTTTACTTTATTCAAATTTATATGCTTTAGCAGATTCTGTCTAAACTCAAATTCTTTTGTTGTTGCTTCTATATGAGGTGTAGAAACCTTATCAAACACAATTTCAATTTCTCAATTTCTGGCATACATGTAAATGCTTCAAAAATCTGAACAATATGCAATATTTTATTCATCTGCTGCATGTTCTTCATCAAATTCAATTGTTAGTGCACCATCGATTCCACAATTTGCCACTTAATCTTTTTCTGATAGATGTATCATGAGTTGCTACTCATGTCCAACTTCACACACATTTTCATCATCCCTTGGTGTATCAAAGTAGTGGGATTCACAAACAATTTTAATGTATTCTGCTGCTTCTTCTGAAGGATTGTCTACTAAAATATTAGCAGGTTGTGACTCAACCATATATCTCCCCCTTACATCAAACTGTCTCTTCAAACTCTCTTAGGTTAGCTTTTTTTGCTTCATCATTCTCATAAAAAAAAAATATTAACATCCAGAGATTGCTCTATGAAAGAAAAGGCAAACTCCTCATCATCAGCCTCAAACCATCTATTTTCTATGCAATTTTCCAAACCATTAAAAAGAAGAAAAGAAGCAACAACTCTATCTCTGCACACCAACATTCATAATCTTTACCAACAACAGAAAGGGAACATGAGAAACTAACACTTTTCAAATAAGTTATTGAATATTCAGCTTCAGCTGAGACTTCACAAAAACATTCTGCATATTTCTTGGTTTGTGGCGTGTTCTTCATTCTTTTAGATTGCTTGAGACTTTTCTGCCTACCCATTTCTTCTTCAGAAAATATATTTTCTTGAAATGGGATTTCACAAAGATAGAGTAAGAACTGAGAAACACTCTTCTCAATGACTTGATTTTGGCTGAAACTTATAACTGCTTCTTTTCTGTGCAGGAATCGTTCCTCGACATTGGTGGTTTTATCTTTCTCAGTGATCTTTAGATCCACTAAAAATACTATGAAATTGAGCTCAACAACTTCTTCAACAAAAATACCATGAGCTTGAGCTCAACAACGTTAGCTCCCTTTTGTTTAAATCGAGACTCTACTCTTTGCCCATGTTAATTAACGTGATGATATAAGATCTATTGAAGATCCCTTATGTGCATATAATATGGCAAAAGAATGGGACGGATAGGTGGCCTGGATATTCACGGAAGGATTTGTATAAGCCTTTCGAAGCTCGAGCTTGCCTAACCAATTACCCTATGACTAATCTGTACACGTTTAATTATTTCTGTTAACAATAAAGGCTTGAGTTATGCACTATTATTTCAGCAGTACCTCGCTTCCAAATTTGTTTATCACAATACAATTGAATATTTGAATATGTTTATGACAATTACATAACTTCAAACATAATGGCAGTTGAATACATGAATAAATATATAAAATTTAATGGTTTGATATTGAGAATTGAATATTTGAATATGTTTATCACAATTCCACAACTCTAAACATAATAGGAGTTGAATACCTGAATAAATATATAAAATATAATGGTTTGATATTGACAAATGAATATTTGAATACTTAAAAGATTATGTTTCACCATGATTTAATCTCAGTACACTTCAGAGTTTAGAATTGACATCTTTAATCTCATAATTTATGTATTAATTTCATTTTATTTATGTATTCATTTCAATCTCATAAACCATAATTTATGTATTAATTTTATTTCAATCTCATAAACCGTGTCATATTAATTTATTATGTACTAGAATCCCGATGAATTTTGCTCGACTCTTCAAGCATTTTTTTTCTTTTCTTTTGTATATGTAGAATGTGAAAACGTAAATGCCTTCAGTGCAACACTGGAGTCCATACATCTTTCAAGCCCCACTATTATCTTCCTCTACGTCTTTAAAGATATCTATTGAGGAGGGGCACCACCATTTACTGGACTGTATCGCGGGTCGCCATTGGTAGGACAGTTCTTGATGTAGTGCCTTGAGAAAACAAAAGCAAGTAAGAGCATAAGTAATGAAATCTAAAGAAGTAGAGGAATGCTTTTAGGCATAACTAACCACTCAGTTTTGTGAAGATATCTATTGTTGTTAGACTAAATATAAGCACAAACAAATATTATTTAATAAACCAAAAATAATAGAAAAAAACAAAAACAGATTGTTAACTATTTTCTTAACCAGGCTTTAAATAAAGCTTATTTAAATATTAATCAATATTCATTTAACCACAAGATACTACTACCATGAAATGAATCTCCTGTACACTTGTTACATTTGGGTTAATCTTGTTGATCTGCTAAAGTAAGTAAAAAATCTGAAATAATATCTAAATGCCTATAAACATAATTAGCCTATCATGGAGTGAATATATTATCCTTTGGAAATTTTAAACTTCAGAAATTTTTTCCAAAATCTAAAATTTAATAATATTGTTTCAAATTTTATTACAACAGAAAAATAAAATTTTTATTTTTACTACTAAAATTATTTCTTTATAAAAAAAATTAAAATTTAAACTTGAATAAAATCAACCTTAATAAAAAATATGAAAATATTCTAATAAAATTTAATAATATATTTTTTAAATTTGGCTTCTTCAAATTATAATAAAATTAAATTAAATTCAAAATTAAATTAAAATATAAAAATGAATAAATTTATTTCCTAAAACTTAAATTTTTGAGGGTAAATATATAAAAAATAAAAAAATAAATTACCATATTATATATTTTAAGTATGTTATGTTTTTTTTAATTAATATACATTTCTATGAATTTAGTTATAATTATTCATTAAGTTTATCTTTTAATTATAATTAAAATTTAATGTTTTTTAATTAAGTTGTTTTAAGATAAAGTACTTTTTATAAACATATTTAAGTTTTATTTAGTAATTACTTTTTTTAAGATAAAGTATCTTCTTGGAAACATATTTAAGTTTTATTTAGTATAGAGTTCCTAGAATTTGCTTTAATATTTGTAATAATTATTTTGTTTCTTTACTTTTACTTTGGATATTAGAGATAATGATTTCTTTAAATAATTCAATTTTCTTATCTTGAATTTCCATTCCATTCCAAATTTACATTTTAGACTTAATTATAATACCTTTTTTAACTATTTTTATATTTTGGAACACATCTTCTTTATAATCTCCCAAATGTGTAACCAAGACAGTGATTCTCTACTTTATGCTCCTTTAAACCTATAGAGAGCTCTACTCTATGCTCTTTTATTGATTCTCTACTCTATGCTCCTTTAAACCTAGAGAGAGCTCTACTCTATGCTCTTTTAAACCTAGAGAGAGCTTTAAACCAAGAGAGAGCTTTATTGATGTTAAAATTAGTGATTGGACGCCTCTCATTCTTGATGTCAATTAGCATGTGCTTATAAGTCAAGTACTTCATTATAACATTTTCTTATAAGCTTCTCCTTAGAGGAAGTCCATCTTATAAAAAGAGGATACCATAAAGGGTTCCACTTAATTTTAAGGTTATTTATTACAAATGGATTTTGGATTTTCTTTATATTCTTCAGATTTATTGGTGAATACTACACTACCAAATCTCACATCTAGAAAATTAATGATTGCAAAAATATCACATCTAGAAAATTAATGAGCTTTGCAATCATTCTCAATAACAAGTGAATCCTATCTTTCCAACGTCCATTAATTATTTTTAGACAATATAGTTTATGATGAAGCACATACTCATAATACGAGATCTCTTCCTTGAGCTATATTATCATATACTTAATTAGGGTTTGGGATTTGTTTCAATTTTATCATCGTTATTTGTTTTATCTATGTTCACACAATTTTAAGTTAGTACACAATTTTTTTTTTGAGAATTTTAAGTTGTTTACTGAAATATAAAAAATAAAATAACAATACAATCTTCATATTAAAGGAAAATATTTGATGATGATGATGATGATGATGGTTAACGTCGACTAAGACCAAATTTTTTCTATCGGACCTAAAGAAGCAAATTATTTAGATTGTTTTAAAATTGTATTCCTATGCTGAAGGATCTTGGAGAGAAGCATTCCGAGCTCACAATAATTTTGACATGTTAAAAGGATAGGAAGGTCGACATTGCAACAAAGATTATGAAACTGAGATAAAATGTGGGTATACGCAGGACACTCTAAGAGGAAGTGTTTTTCATCCTCGATGTTCATACTCTCACAGAGATGGAAGATCCTTCCCGCCCTTGGAGTTTTAGGAATTGTCCAATGATCTGTTTCACTATGAACCTCATGAGTGTTTTCTCTTATCTTGGCTATACTATTTTTTTTCTTTGAACTAGTTAAAACAAAGAGATAATTTTGATCTTCTAGAGTAGGGTTGATGACCTCCTTATAATATCTTAATTTTCTTTTAGCCTCTAAATCTTTCTCACACCACATTTTCATTTTAAACTTAGAAGTAACAATATTTTTAATGTTATTAATATTTTGTAATGCAACATTTTCGTCGATCTCCCGATGGTTTAGCCAAGCCTTGGTATCTTTATACCAACCTCGCTTGATCCTTTGGTGGTTTTGGATGGAATTGAAAGCTAGCTTAGGAAGTCTATGGTGTCCCATGTTATTGATTTTGTGCATGTATAGTAGGAGCCTAGTCATAGCTAGGCTTTCGATAGGGGAAAGACCCGCTTCTAATGATGAATGAATGAATGAATGCAATAGATATGGTGACAATGATGAATGCAATAGATATGGTGACAAACCTGGATGTTTTATCGTGAAGGAGACTAGGGCATATGTCTCACTATCGAAATCCCATAAGTTGAAGACGCCATCTCCAACCCCAACTGTAAATAATAATAATAATAATAATCCAAAAGTAAAGTCTCCATTCACTTTACCTTTCTTTTATAACTTTCAACTATGAAAACCCTAACTTTTGACCTAATTAGGTCACTTTAACTTCTAATTTGTAGTTGACTTGCATGCATGCGCATGGAGACTTAATTGGGTGCATGCATCATTAAATAATGCTTAGATGTCATGCATGTCACTTTTAGGGTTTGCATGCATGTCATTTTTAGGGTTTGCATGCATCTCACTTTTAGGGTTTGCATGCATGTCACTTTTAGGGTTTGCATGCATGTCATTTTTATGGTTTGCATGTGTGTCACTTTTATGGTTTTCATGCATGTCACTTTTAGGGTTTGCATGCATGTCATTTTTAGGGTTTACATGCATGCCACTTTTGGGAACATTACAGTCCTCCCTTGCCAAAGATTGCTTGTCCTCAAGCAATGCCAACGCAAATACACAATCAATCAACTGAACCAATTGAATCCGAGGATGATCTGAGGGTCCCAAATTATCCTAGGAGATCCATAGCACTCTCTGCTCAAAACACTGTACTGTATGGTACCATCACAAGAGACCTCATGAAAGCACCCTCTAGCAATCACTAAACTGTCAGTCACTATAATCCCAGGGTCCCAAATCAATCTGAGAATTGCAGAGGTCAAAATGCATCCACCGCTTCCCTGCATAGTATAGACACACGGAGAATCATGTAGACTCCCAAGTAACACCATCATTAAACACTGTATCCATCCCTCATAAGGTCTTCCACCTGGATCCCAATGCAAACTTGTGCATATTTCATCCCAAATATCTGAAGGCTCTTGTGGGACTATACCCTTGGCTAGGAATGTCTTCCCAAGATTGGCCCACTCAATAGGACACCAACTCTTAATCTCTCTCCAATCCAACCCCAGAAAAGTACCTTGTCCATAAGCACCATCACAAGGAATAATCCTACCAAGCTGACATTCTACCCTTTTGATTTCAACTGGAATGCTCATATATTGCTGGTTAATTTCTTGATCCTAGCCAACTTGCAAAAACCATCCACCATTATGAAAATGTGGACTCAAGCTACTACAAGCCCTATCTATGTACTCCTTAAGAGGATTGCTTCGAAATGCAATAGTATGTTTCTCCTGTTGCCCCATCAAGGAATCTAACTATTGTCCAATACTAGAAATCCTGATTGCTGACTGAGTACATACAACTTGAAGAACTGTAAGCTCAACATCTCGTTGTACTATGGTGTCTCGGAGTATCTCGGTCCTCTCTTTCATCACTAGAATGATTTCTTTAACACGTTCAATCTTCTTTCGGTGACTATCATCTGGAAGCTCTATCTCATGTATGTATAAACTCTCCCTAAACTTCATGTGTGATTGCTCACTGTCTCGACTGATGTGCTCATTACCTTGCACCTCATGTATTTCTCCTATCATAACTATTTGGATTCCTACTGTAGGTGATGAAGAGTGTACCAACTCCAACTCATCACACGGTTTGTCCACAATCTGACTAGAAAATGTGCTTGTGTTGCTAGACTCATAGGATGGTTCATCACATGGCTCATCATGTACTGTTAACTCCAAATGAAGCTCACCAACTAATTGTACTTCATGCTCATCTTTCTTCACTCCCCCAACTATGCCTTTAAGGAGATCCTCATCCAAATCCAAAGGAGCCAATTTAATGGCATCCATCTCAATCATGGGGTTGAGCTGGATGTATCCAACTTCTGCACCCAATTCTTGGCTAGGCCACCTCGGGTTCCCTCAAAGGTAGGGATAGTCAGTTTCCCTACGGTGCGTTGTAACTCATAGTTCTGGGTGAATGGCCTATTGTAATCTTTAGGTTTGTTCTTACTTTTAAAGTGGCAGAAGTTGGTGAAGAGTCATGGCTGAATGGAAGTCTTCTCCTAAAGCTCTATATTCTCTCAGATAGGCACTCATGGATTCTTCTGGTTCTTCTTGTGCTAGAGGCACTACAGCTAGACTATCTAAGAATTGAGGCATGCTAGGTCAGAAAGGCTTGTATATATGGGGATGGATCTGCATGTTGGTATGTAAGTGCTCCCTACTACTAATGGTGGATACCCTATCACTGTTGGGAAATAACAGACTATGTGGGCTGGGCCCATTCTTCTCAGTCATTTTCCTGAAGGTGCTTATCATTTATTTTTTCCCAATAGTGAGTTCTTTTATTGCTGATATGAAACTGTCGAAAGTTGTTTTATCATCAGCAACCATTGTTTCTTTTCCTTTTCCAAACTGATATTCTTTGTTCCCCAAATCTACATCCTCTAACTCCTCTTCTATGTCACTGTACCTCTGTCTCCTATGAGTAATGTTGTATGGGCCTTCTGAATTCATTTATATTTTTCCATGCCCACAGCTGGCAAGGAAAATAGCTCTGATACCACTGTAATATCCCAAATCTTGATATTTTCTATTTCTATGCAAATTTAATGAAACAACCGGGCATGCAAAATTTCCCTATTTTATAGATGAAATTAGGGTTAGAGTTTGGAGGATAGAATGAACACTTACCACTGATAAGCCAGTAGAATATGATTCAAAGAGAATAGGCATGCAAGATGAGCTGAACTGATGAAGAAATGACCTTGTTTTCTGCTGCAATACCTTGGATGGCTGAATCAAACAAGTGTGACATTTTTGCTGAAGGTATGGTTAGTTTCAGGTGCTAGAAATAATTCAAAAGGAAGGTGTGCCCGTTCCAAAGAGGATGGACGAATCATGCAAGAGTTTTGACCTCTCCAGATGCCCTAGCAGATTGATCTCCGAGTGTGCTGCTCACACCCCCAGGGCCCACAACCCTATAAACTGCTGCTAGCTACCCTGGATGGACAATCTGATAGATGATAATCACCGAATGCAATAGAGTGATCCTATCAGTGAGGATGCACGATGCATGCGGAAGAAATATGGTGATCGAGAGTCCTGGTGAATGACTAGGGTTTCCTAGTTAAATGCACCTAGGTGTACCGATGAATCTGCAATAACCTTTGTAATTATACTGGAATACTGGATAATGATGAATGCAATAGATACGGTGACAAACCTGGATGGTTTATCGTGAAGGAGACTAGGGCAGATGTCTCACTGACGAAATCTTGTTAGTTAAAGACGTCGTATCCAACCCCAACTGTTGTGGCCGCACACTGTGCTACTACTCAAGAGATCCAAAATAATAATAATCCAAAATTAAAGTCTCCATTCACTTTATCTTTCTTTTATAACTTTCAATTGCGAAAACCCTAGATTTTGACCTAATTAGGTCACTTTAACTTCTAATTTGCACTTGACTTGCATGCATACACATGGAGACTTAATTAGGTGCATGCATCATTAAATAATGCTTAGATGTCATGCATGTCACTTTTAGGGTTTGCATGCATTTCATTTTTAGGGTTTGCATGCATGTCATTTTTAGGGTTTGCATGCATGTCACTTTTAGGGTTTGCATGCATGTCATTTTTAGGGTTTGCATGCATGTCGCTTTTAGGGTTTGCATGCATGTCCTTTTTAGGATTTGCATGCATCTCACTTTTAGATTTTGCATGCATGTCACTTTTAGGGTTTGCATGCATGTCACTTTTGGGAACGTTACACCTTTAGCCCTCTCACCTTGACTTTCAAGCCATATGATGATCTTGTTTTCTAAAATAATACCATATAACTTGGCTAAGAGAGGGATAATCATAATTGTCCAATAATTAGAGGGGTTATTTGCATCCCCACTATGATAAAGGAAGCAAATTAATTTTTAATTCATTTAGAAAAAGATCATGTTTATTTCTGTCAAAGATCAAGTTCTTTTGGCTATAAGGATTATTTTCTATGAGATCTTTATGCATGGAAAAATTGAGAGTTACAGCTAAAGGTCTATGATCTAAGTTAGGCTTCTGGTCATTTCAGATGTCAAAATTTATTATTCATTTGTATAAAGGGATATAAGAAATAGCATAGTCTACCATGTTGTTACCAATCCCATGGACACAAGTCATCTAGCTAGAATTGGGCCACTTATTTCTCCAGTTGCAAATTATGAGATCTTGAGAACTACATAATTTGACTAGCTCGGACCCAAACAATTTCCCCCTAGATCTTTAGAGCTTCGTTTGTACCTACTAGCTACAGTAAGGTCTTCATCTAACCAAAGAGGGTCGGGGTTGGAATAACTCGTTAGAAGAATACCTTGGTTGTTTGAAGTTCGAGCATTAAAGTCACCTATTAAGAGGATAATACCTTCATCCCTTAGGATATAAGTATCATTCTCCAACCCATTGGAAGGACAATTTTTATCTAATTTTTTTTTCTTATAAAAGTTAGAATTAATAGGGGTAAAATAGAAGATTGCTATATAGGTTTTTTTTATCATTAATGTTAGCAATCTATATTCAAATATATTGGTTGTAAGAGTCTTTTTTATTATTCATATCAATTTCAAACATCAATAACCTTTCTTTTCTAAACAATTCTTAAAAAAATATATATAGTATAAAACTTTCTAAACAATTCTATAAAAACTATAGTATACAACCTAAGAGAGCCTTATTTAACCTATACATTATAACTCATTCAACATTTAACTTATTTTCATTACTTATCCTATTATTACATTTATTAAAAAAATCCATAATTTGAATATAAGATGGATTAAATTTATTGAGTTTTTTTTAATCTGATTTAAGATGGATTTATGGTTTAAAATTTTCAAATTTTTGTGAAAATTTTAAAAATACCTTAATATATGTTACTAAATATTAAAAATAAAAATATCTTAATTAAAAATGATTTTATCACTCTTAAAATTTATCATTCTTAAGAATGATTTTATCGTTTTCTTAAAATTTTAATTATATATATTTTTTTCAAAAAATTACCTTTTTAGTTGTTAATAATGCATTTTGAATAAATAAATAGGTTATCCTCAAATACCTCTATTCCAATTATATTATACAATTATTAAGTTAGATATTTTATAATAAAAAAATATGATTAAGTAAAAACCTTAAAAGCCCTAATGTTTTAAAACAAATAAATAAAACAAAAAATAAAAAAATAAATTGAATTACATTAAAATTTAACAAATTTATTTTAAGCATTCAATATATATCATAAAGTGTTGTCAAGATATAGTTAAATATTTGTTTTATGTGTGTAAATGTTATGTTTGGTATTTTATGCACGATGAAACATTGATTGCAAAGTTATATATTTGGTAAATCCTCTTGATACAAAAAAACAATATACCAACAAGATGATTGTAGAGTAGTAGGTCCCTACTAAAAGTGAAAGAGTTAGGAGAGAACGATTATTTTGGTGAGCATAGATTTGAGACCAAGAGTTGAATGAAACAAAAAATACAATAGTATACATAAACATGTACTTGAAGATGAAAGAGAGACTAGAACAAGATGACAATAATCTTAAAAGTAAATATGAGAGATGGAAAGGCCTTTTATTCTATAGAATATTTAAAAGAAAGGTTACAATTATTTAATTATGGAAATTGATAACATTTCTAAACCAAAAGAACAAAACATAGTCTAAGTCTTAAGTAAAGGATCTTTAAAGTAAAAAAAGGTCCAATAAGCATTATTTCAAGACCAAGAGAAAAGATGAGATGCCCTTGCACCTGAAACGACCAAAACCACCTAGATACCACAAGAAAGGATTCCATCACTCACAAATTCCTAGAGAGGTTAATTAGCCAAAAGTTAAAGCTAGTAGTCCGATAGGATAAATATGATCACATATATAATAACTTATCCATTTGGCCTTCAATGAACAACCTCGAAAAAAATTCCTTATACCCTATGGTCGTCTTTCATATTCTTTTCCATTTCCAATAACATCACCATGCTTGAACCACAAGAAGGATAGACTTGATCACAAAGTCCAAGAATGTTGTATTGGCTCTATAATTAACTTCGCTCCATTGCATTAATCTAAAGTTCTATTTAATAATTCTTTAGATGCACTCTTATCAAATGTTTATTGAGAAGCATTAATAGTTTTATGAGTGGTACAAGTTGTGATTCTGTTAATGCAAAATTAAATGTTAATGAGATTGTCATAAGCTATCATTTGGATACCACTCCAATCACAAATCTGAATTTATACTTGAAGTTGGTATGTCGATAAGAGTTTCTATTTTAAATTTTTTAGATGAAATATCATCTATTCTTTTCCTAGATTGTGGGAGAATGAGAAAAGTGTACTGCCCAAATTGATTGTATGGTCGTCGTTCAAAATTTGTAATAAACAATTATAAAAAAAATGAAAATAGTTCATGTGATCACCGGAATTAATGACATGGTAATGTGTAGTCCATGTGATAGTGGAACTAAATCTAGCACCTCAGAGTCCAGCTAATGTGCACAAGGTTTTCTTGAACTCTAATTTGTAGCTGGGAGTTGAGCTAACATGGAGTTTGTCTGAGATTCAAACTTCTAATAAATTCCTATGAACTCATGTAATAACTACACTTAGTGACATGGTAATGTGCAATCCATGTGACAATGGAACTTCATCTAGCAGCTTGGAGTCAAGCTAATGTGCACAAGGTTTACTCGAACTCCATTTTGAAGTTGGGAGTTAATATAATGTGCAGTTTGTGTGATAACATGTAGTTGAGACACGAGGCATAGACAACACGTGATTAAAGATAACTTATTTTTCACTCTTAACTTGTTTCCTATCGATGTTCACTGACCACAATTAAGTGGTTGTGCTATTTAAACTTATTTTACAATTGTTCTTAGCTTTTGATTATTACATTGATTCTTTAATATTCTGTCTTGCATTCCCTCAAATTTTGTATAGAAAAAGTTGAAAGTTGATATCGTAAAATTTTGGATCATGTTGAATTCTGCAAGCCAACCATGTTGAGTTCTAGAAGCCAACAAAATCACATGCTACCCAATATCTTATTATCATTATTATTTTCTTATATTTTCTTATATTTATGAATCATGTTAGAATTATAGTTTGTTTGCTTCTTCAAATAATGCATTGAATATAAATGTGTAAAAAGATTAAGAAATGGCCGTGTAAGTCAAGTCTCAAGAATCAAAGTTATTTAGATTACAATTTTGGAGCAAGATACAATGCAATAAACCAAATATTGACAACGCTTAAAGGAAAAGAAGTTGATCATTCGATTAATGTGTCTCAATAAAAGATGATATCATGCATAAGAACTATTGCTTTGTCGAAAGATTAAAAACAACAAAGAAAAAAAAAGATAGTAAAAGATTGGAAATGTAATGCATTTCTAGCTAATAAAACAATCATATATCTCGTATATTCCAACACGGATTTGGTTCACTCGTGAGTTGTAAATACTCTTAAGAAATTGAGATTCCATTCTCATTGTGATATGCTCCACAAGGTATCGCATGACTTTAAAAGGGATGAGACCCAATACAATTCTTGGCTGACTTTGGAAAAATATATGCAGTATCAATTGAAATGTTACACATTTGTTCCATAAATAGTATATTTATTATTTTTCCATACTATCATAAACTCATCATAAACTCATACAACTAGTAAAAGGTTATGGATTTCTATGTGATAGTTATCAGTCACTTTGGAGCCTTAAAAGACCCTTAGTTTCCATAGTAAGGTATTAATAAGTAAGGTTGTGGTTTCAAAGTCTAGAAGGTTAAGAGAAGAAATCCCAATAGAATCTTGAGATCCATAGGTTTAGGTAATGTAGGATTTGTAAAAGGTTATGGATCTCTATGTGATAGTTATCAGTCACCTTGGATCCTTAAAAGACCCTGAGTTTACATACTAAGGTATTAATAAGTAAGGTTCTGGTTTCAAAGTTTCAAAGGTTAAAAGAAGAAATCCCAATAGAATCTTGAGATCCATAGGTTGAGGTAATGTAGGATTTGTAGGGGAGGTTGAGTAGATTCAGTTGGTTTACAATGAATTTTCAAATAGTAATCTATTCCACAACATGAAGTTGGAATTGTAAAATTAAATTTTAAGAAGGAATACCTAGTTACCCCTTTTACATCCCTTTTTCTCATTATCTATGCTATTATATTTGAGGAAGACAAGGGTGAAAATCCATTTATTATCCATGTTACAAAGGAGTGAATAAGGCCTTTAAATCAAGCAAGATGAATCAACCATCAAAATGGAAAAGGGGAAAACCATATGTTCACACTTAAATTTTTTACTTTTGATGACTCTAACACATTCTCTCAAGCCTCCAGTGATTCTTATTTTGACAATCAACATTGTTAATGAAATGAGCATTTAGACCTCTAATAAAATGTTTAATCCTGAAGAAATATAGTGTTACAACAGAGATAAATTACAATGGAGATAACCTACTATAACTGAGGGAGACATTTGTATAAATTGTCATGTTGAAGCCATGCACAAACTGTATGCAAGATGAGCAAGCACATGTTCAAGAAATCCTTGTGGTCGTTGATGGAGGCCATTTCTCCATACATCGATAATGAATTAATGATCATGTATTCCTATCTTTGTTATAGAGAAATGTGATTCTGATGGGCGATCAATGGATTCCATTTCTCCATACATAAATAATTTTCATGTACTTTATTTGCTTTACAAATAAATGTGGTTCCACCATCTTTACTAAAGGTTGTCATAAATTTGAATGAAAGGGTAGAATCTTGGGACAATTATTGTGGTATGTTTTAAGTCATTGTTCATAGTGTTGTGAATATGTAGTTGTCGAATCAAATTCTCTAGGAAATGTGTTGTAGAAATTGGCATCGACAAAAAAACGGTGGGCGTCATTAACAAAAGAAATAAAAAAGTTGGAAAGAATATTAAAAAGGGGGCAAACGATGGAGAGCATAAAATGAGACCTAAAAAATGGAAAACTCAGCAAAAATTAGGAGAAATTGAAGTTTTGTGCAACACTGTCATTAGTTCTACTCATTTTGTCAATACCATGCTAAGCTTAGAAACAAGACCGATAAATACATTTTTTGATGTCATGGTGTGATGAGGTTCATGAATCTAGGGTTTTCCAAAGAGGTGATTAGTGTTGAAGTTAATTCTTAAATTCCAATTTTGAATATGGTGTTGGCAGATGTTAATAGAAAATCAATAGGTTGCATACTTAATAATTTAATTAATCCAATTTAGATAGATAATTAATGGAATTGGTTTTTGCTGATTAGAGGTGCTTTTTACAGTTATAGAAACTTTAGGGTATAAATGAATGTAGTCTTGATTCAATAAGTATGAGAAACTAGAAGCATAATCTCAAGCATTGAGTTCTCTATTGTATGGTTGCAAACTTAATTATGTTTATTGTGTTTCTTTAACATTTGGTATCAAAGAAAGTTGGACTAGTGGGATAATTTAAGTTTGTTTATGAAGCTTGTGTAGACTCTACCTATTGGCAGGATGTTGGGTCCTTAATTTACCCATTTTTACCCTACTCTGTTTCATCCTTTCTCCTTATTTTTGTCCCCAATTTGTAGTTGAATCCTTATCTTTCTCATACAAACAAGCGTGAAACTCCCAAGTATAAATCATTATTCATTATTTCATTTTATGCTTAGTTCTACTTAAAATTATGAATTTTACCTTTCATCTGTGATGATCTATTAATGATTTGAAAGAGGGATTCAGAATCACCAAGTGGCACCACTGCAAAATCTCGTCGTATCCGGAAGTTAGTTCGACTTGGCATTAGCTACACGCTCAATGACTTAGTCAACATTAACGACGAAGGAATATCGAATACTTATTCACACTTGCAACTAAAAATCCCTAAGGATCGTCCTCATTTCGTTGGGCATATCAGTTCGCAGAACAAATCGAAGTAAAATCCTATTTATTCCTGAGCTGATTTTATGCAAGGTATTGAGCGTTTGTAACTTTCTTAATGATTTGGAATCCTAGAGATCAAAGATCTTCATGGCTGCCTAGAATTTATGTAACATAATAGCTTTACTCTTGTATAAGTATACGAGGGTAGGGAGAGCCAAGGGATCACAATTTGTAAGAGATATAGAAAAGTGACTATAACTGTAAGTGCAACATTATTCAAATTAATAAAGGAATGGAAATTCTCAACTTTTCTCTGTTGTAGACTTTGTGAGCTTTTGACAACATCTTTGTTTCAAGGAAAGGGACCCCTTTCTAACAGAGTTGCTGGTAGTTTAGATGCTTTAATTATTTTATTTCTATCTAGTGTGGAATTTCAGTTTGATACATCTATATGGTTAGCTGCAACTACATTCATTCAGCAATTCCATTATTATTTTTTCCTTGGCTTGTTGTAGGTGGTGTGGTGTAACAGTTGACTGTGTAGTTAATCTTTTCCTTTATGCAAAAGTGTGTTAATAGTTGTTATAGACTTGCTCATCTCCTGTGTTGTGTTTTATTTATCTTTCTAGAGTTTTTATGATTAGATAGGTCGTTTGATTCGATGAATTTGTTGCTTGATAAGTGATTAGAGATCTTTATGCTTTGGTAATTTAGACTTCCATTTTTTGCAAAAGTAATTCTAGGTGGATTTCTCTTTGGATCATAAGACTTAAGACTGGTATGATAGGAAATAGAAGTTCTTTTCAATTTCTAGATGGGTAATGTTACTTTGGTTTCTTACGAGGAGCTGAGTTGGCTGAGAAATCATTAGAATTGAGTTATTTTCATTTTACTTACCAACTATTGAAAATGTTGATGGATATACTTTTCTAATTGCCTTTAAAATAACAAACTTTCTTGGGTTGACAAATAAATATTGAACACTTTTCTTGTTAAGTAATTAACAAGTATAAAAAGTGCCTAACATAGGAGTTTTCTAATTTTTTAAAGAAATGCGCCAATAATGGTCTTAATATTTCTCAACCTCAAATAACAATGTTTAAAGGTGAGAATTATGGTTTTCGGAGCATAAAAATGAAATTATTGTTTCTTTCACAGGAACTATGGGATTTGGTGGGAAATGGCTATGCAGAACCAGCCAGTGCTTAAGCTCATGTTGTTATATTTTCAGCATTTAAGCAATATGATATTAGGATATTATCTGAGAGAATAACATGCACAACAATAATCACAAGAGACAAGAGACATAAAGAATTTTCCTCAGGGAAACCATAAAGGAGAAAGCCCCGCAACTTTCTCAGAGATAGAATGAGCACCAATGGCAGCAGTAAAACCCAAAGACATAAAGATGATCTCGAACAGCTTATCTCTCTCACTTGTGCCAACAATTCCTCTCTCACTCATGTGCCCTAGTTGAGTGAGTGAATATTACAAATAGAGAGTCTCACTCTCTTTTTATACTAGTTTCTGACTTGACAATTACTTACCAGGGCCGACAACTCTAGGAGTGTCTAATAACCCTAGTGCCCCTCAAATGTGGGGACTTTTCCCTTAGATCAACAAGGAGGGTTAACATTAACTCAATTGTGGGGAATATTTCCCCAAATTACAATGGAGGGTTAACCTCAATGACTTTACATGACATGTTTACATTACTAATTCTCCCGATAGGAACATTGGGGTATGACATGACTCAATTACATTACTGATACTTCCTAATAGGAACATCGGGTTACAATACATAACATATACAAGTGAATAAATTCTGAAGTTACAAATACTTTAACACTCCCTCTTAACTAGGAAGCTATTCTCTTGACATAATTCATTAGCACAAGTCTTCTTTTCTAGATCAAGTCTGGATCATCATCAATGTTGGATCATCACTGGATCATCATCAAAGCTGCATCATCATTGGATCATCATCAAAGATAGATCATCATCAAAGATACCACTATCTCGATCAATTGGTGCTATCTCTCAATTCTACTCGTCATAGGAAGTTCTACAGAGCCAGCCCTTTTTCATGCTGGTTGTAGGCCTATCCTCCATGTAGGTATTCATATTCTTCAACACTTATATCTTACCATATGAGGAACACATCCAAAAACCATTTCATAAAGGCCCTCCTAGTACTCACATCTGACCATGGGAGGAACACATCCAACAACCATGTCAGAAAGGCCCAGCACTCACATATGACCATGGGAGGAACACATCCAACAACCATGTTAGAAAGGCTCTGCACTTACATATGACCATGGGTGGAACACATCCAACAACCATGTCATACAGGCTCTGCACTTACATCTGACCATGAGAGGAACACATCCAACAACCATGTCAAAAAGGCTCCACACTTACATCTGACCATGGGAGGAACACATCCAACAACCATGTCAGAAAGGATCTGTGCTTGCATATGACCATGGGAGGAACACTTCCAAAAACCATGTCAGAAAGGCACACGGACTCATCACTTCCCTTGGAGGGAACCTCGATCTCGAGAACACCAAGTATCTGCCTGAAGTACTCAAACTTCACTCTAGCCATTTCTAGCATAGAATCACATCACGGCTGATTACGTCCAAGGATAAACTACGAGATTTGTCAGGACCGATTACATACGAGGACAACCTACAGGACCGTTTATGTCTGAGCAACCTACGAGCTTCCCCAGGATTTTATGCTCAAAGATCTTGTCTCACCAACTATTCTAGAACTCCCTCTTTCGAGAGATCTCAATCCGGATCACAAACTAGAGCTTCACTGCTCCTCTCTTCGTTGCACTTAGCACCATGTAGGACTGCTTCCTGCTAAACCAAGAGATCACATATGATCTCATACCGAAGCAACAACCCGAATTGCTCTTCTTATCAATGGAACTGCCTGCCCAATTTGAATCCACATAACCCTCCAGGTTAATGTTCTGATTCGTCTCCTACTGGAGCCCATAATCAATTGTACCCTTTAGGTACCTCATTGCATGCTTTGCAAACTTCAGGTGAACATGTCTCAGATCCATTAGGAACTGGCTCAATGTATTCATAGTAAAGCAAATATCTGGTCTCGTATTCGTCAGGTACATCAAGAACCCAATCATCTAACGATACATTCATGGCATCAACCAATTCTGATGAAGCATCACTCAATAGATTTAGGTTTGATGCCATAGGTGTAGTCATGTCCTTGTAGTCCATCATCCCGAACCTCTTCAGGATATATATTGCATACTTCCCTTGTCCCAGGGATATTCCATCCTCACTCTACCACACCTCAATGCCTAGAAAGTAGTGCATCATATCCAAGTCCTTCATCTCGAACTTGGCATCAAGTCTCCTTCTTTCAACTTTAATGAGTTCCTCTTTTATGTCAGGAACAAGTCATCGACATATAACATGAGCATCACTTGTCTTTCACCTTCAACCTTGAAGGAAAGGTTGGAATCTGCTTTACTCTCAGTAAATCCTAGAGCCATTAGTAAGATGTTCATCCTATTGTATCATGTCCAACTTCAGGATCTTCTGTAGTCACTCCCTCTGAAGCAGAGCATCATTCTCCCTCTGCCTTTCATACTATATGTATTGAAACATTTTGTACTGGAGTGACAAGTAGCTTCCTCTGCTACTAATATTCTATGTATCCATCTAGGGTCACTGGATACCAAGATTCTCTATCTTGAAAATGTTCTCCTCGCACCCATCTGTGAGCTTGTCATCCTCTATAGGCTTTCATCTTCAACCTTGTAGAAAATTTTAATATATTCATCACTCTAGGTGATATTCAAGATCCTTATGTATGTGTTATCCCATGGGTGTCTTCTGAGCTTGTACAAGGCCTTCTTTCATTTGTACACATGATTCTTCCTGTCATCTATCTTAACTTCTAGTGGCTGCAAATGTCTCTCCGTAGTCTATTCCTTCTTTCCGTGAGAATCCTCGTGCTACGAATCTTGCCTTGTATCCCACATACTTCTCTTTAGGTCGATACTGCATCCTAGACATTGTTATTCTTGAACTGGTATTCTCCTTCCCTTTCTTCTTGGCTACTTCTTCATAGCTGGAAGGCTCTGCATCAATAATGTCACTCAACGGTGTCACATAACTGGAGTGTCTCTGAGGCCTCTTTCTTTCTTCGAAAGTATCATCATATTCTTCTTCATCTTGGATTATTTCTTGAATTGTCGTCACTTGTTCTTCGGAACAAGTCTCATCCTTTTTTTCTTGTAGGTGATTGTACGCAATCTTTCCTACAGGTCAAATGCATTTGTATGGTTAGAAACATTTCATAAGGCATATTCACAATGGAGAATTCTGATGCATAAAGATATATTCATGCAACTATTTTAGCCAATACAACATTCATCCATATCTCACAGAAACATTTCTAGATGCCTTCCATCTCTACCAAGACATCATTGATATTACATGCACTAATCCAATAGGTTAGGAAAGATGTTTCATTCTAGATAAGTAGCAATGGAGAGTTGTATAGCACCATGAGCTACTTACCCATCACATGCATATTAGTAGTATACTGTCATTAATGCAAACATTCTATCATGCATAATACATCAACTGAATATAAACAAATGCATAACAAAACAATATCATGAAATGACAATTGAATACTTATCTTTATTTGTTTCATGGGTAGACTGCTTCTTTTAGCTTCATTGTCTTCTTTATTCATAATAGCATCATTTCTTATCCAAATGTTCAATATGGATAAGAGGTTCTTCAAGAATTGAGCTCTTCATATTCCTCATTGCTTGAGCGATATTCTTTTAATCGTGAGCACTTGATATTCAGTTGCTCCCATCTTCTCTTCTCTTATTATGGGTAGAGCTTCATATTGTGTGTGCTCTTCCTAGAGTATGTTGAAAGTAATCTCTTCCTTCTGTTACAAATTCCTTGAATGAATGAATCCCATGATCCTAGGAGTCCATTCAAGGTGGTTATCATAACATCTGCATTCTCTATTTCTTCATCCACTGCTTCAAGTTGTTCTTTGATTTGAGAGGACCTTCTAAAGTATGAGTGTATGGTCTTTGCATTCTCGATCTTCACATTCTTCAAATGGTTTCTTAAATTCATCTTCTGATTTATGTTCTTCGCTTCAAATATCTTGGTCAAGGAATCAAACATCTCTTTAGGTGTCTTTAGGGAAGAAACTTGTGGAATAAGGTGATCCTTAATTGAATCAGTGATGATATTCTTGGCCTTGACCAAGTTCTTCTTGTGTAAGGCTTTTAGCCTCATCTCCCTATGGAACTGGAATATTTCCACTTATGTAGGTGTCCAATTTCATTTTCTTCAAGAACCAATGAGATCCAATACTTCCATGCTTAGAAGTTGTCAGTTTCACCAAGATTGTCATCAAGCTGGTGTGATTAGTCATTTTTAAATGAGAACCTCAAATGTAATTAAATCTTACTGATTTGAGGTGTTCGTCCTAGTTCTGGAGCTGGATGATCTAGGGTTTGTCAGAGAAACCCTAATTTTCAAAAATTGGAATCTTTCAGATCTAATTGGATAGAAAGATGCACCTCTTCAAGGTGAGTTTTCCAATGTACTCCTTTTAGGAAAACAATGGAGGGAAGCTCCCAAAACAGGAAGCCCTAGTTTACCAATTTCTACTATATAAATTCCTCATACTATTTCTGTGTTATCTCTGGAAGTACTACTCCTCTATGTCTAAAATTTTTCACTAAGGTAACTTGTTCTGTCCTATTTCCAACACCATAGTTTTTACTAGAATTGGTTTCACTAGTTGGGACTTATGAGAGTTTTCCCAAGGTGACTTATTTTAGGACTGTTCAGAATAGAGAACTTGTACAGATTTCCACGTGTCCCTGTTTCATTATCAAGGTCTGAAAAATTTACCACAACAAGTGAATCCCATTCCCTATTTGAAACATCTTGCTAAATTTCATTTGGACCTTTGTATGCCGAGATATACAAATTATCCCTAGGTGTCTTGTTTAGGGATGAACCGTGGAAGAGGCTGGAACCCTAATTTGGAGGAAGAATATCTCCCAGAATATAGCGAATATGAGGATGTAATTTTTACACAAGGTGCATCAGGGTTTTATCTTCAACCTAAGAAAAATTTGGCCCCTGATACTTCTTCAATCCTGAGATATAGAGAATATACCGAAATTACTAGTTTTAGTATTTTAGGGTTTTTCACGCCCGGGGTCAAATTAGGGTTTGACTTTCCCAGAATTTTACCCAACCAAAAATCTAAAAATTAGTCTGTAAATTTTGATTTTGATGAGGAGAGAAATCCTATGCGAGATCACTCAAAAATTCCTCTTCTGTAAAAATCCCTAATTTTCTGCAGCAAAAACTAAAAATGCCCGGAATCAAATTCTGCTTCGATAGAAAGATGCACCCTTCAATGGAGAGTTAGCCTATCCTCCTTTTGCCAATGGATTGTTGAGAGAGAACCAAAAAGTAATAATCCCTAGCTTCTGTAGCTACAAAGTGTCTTCTTCTCAGGTTAGCTCTGATACCATGTTATATTTTTATCATTTAAGCAATATGATCTTAGGATCTTATCTGAGAGAATAACATGCACAACAATGATCACAAGAGACAAGAGACACAAATAATTTTCCTCAGGGAAACCATAAAGGAGAAAACCCTGTAACTTCCTCAGAGATAGAATGAGAACCAATGGCAGTAGTAAAACCAAAAGACATAAAGATGATCTTCGATAACTGATCTCTCTCACTTGTGCCAACAATTCCTCTCTCACTCATGCACCCCAATTGAGTGAGTGAATGTTACAAATAGAGAGTCTCACTCTCTATTTATACTAGTTTCTGAATTTACAATTACATACTATGGTTGACATCTCTAGGAAAGTCTAATAACCCTAGTGCCTCTCAATTGTGGGGAATTTTCCCTCTGATCAACAAGGAGGTTTAACCTTAACTCAATTGTGGGGACTATTGCCTCAAATTACAATGAAGGGTTAACCTCAATGACTATACATGACTTGTTTACATTATTGATTCTCCCAATAGGAACATCGGGGTATGACATAACTCAATTACATTACTGATACTTCCCGATAGGAACATCGGGGTACAATACATAAGATATACAAGTGAACACATTCCGAAGTTACAAATACATCAACACTTGTTAGTTGGACTCAAGCACAAATACATCATCTAAGGGAAATTAGGAAAAATGGCGCACAATCCCTAGTGTATCAATCTATTTTTCCAAGACTTGTTGCAACAACAAAATCAAAGGATTCATGGGATATGCTACACCAAGCATATAAACAGATGGATAAGGTAAAGGTTATTCAATTGCAATCTCTTAGAAGAAAATTCGAGACTCTTTGCATATGAAATTCAAAATATATGCAATATTTTTTCACTAGATTTATGGGATTAGTGAATCAAAATAGATCTTATAGAGTCAAAGTTTTAAAAGTTTAAAAAAAATGATTTTTTAAGAAGTCTTCCTGCAAAATTCGATTATGTTTTCATTGCTATTTAGGAGTGTTTAAAGATTTAACTTAGTTGTTTGTAAATGAACTTATGAGATGTCTTCAATATCATGAGAAAATGATGGATATATTTTATGATAATTCTTTTGAGAAAGATTTTTCCTACAAAGACCAATTCTTCGAGAGATAAAAGTTATGACGTTGATAATTTTTCTCATGACGAAATTGTAAGAACTGGTGGATGAGGAAGAGGATAAGAAAATAGAGGAGGAAGAAGTAGAGGACGATATTTTTATGCAAATTTCAAAGGAAAAAGGTAATGATGGAGGTAATAATTATGAAAACTCTCAAGTTCAATGTTCTTATTGTAAAATATTTGGTTTGTATGAACGTAATTGTTGGAAAACACAAAAGAAACAATATAATTTTTCCAAAGAAAAAGGAGATTTAGGAACTTTATGTTTGGCTTGTGATTCTATTAATAAGGTAATTATGGAGGTAATAATTATGAAAACTCTCAAGTTCAATGTTCTTATTGTAAAATATTTGGTTTGTATGAACGTAATTGTTGGAAAAAACAAAAGAAACAATATAATTTTTCTAAAGAAAAAGGAGATTTGGGAACTTTATGTTTGGCTCGTGATTCTATTAATAAGGTTTCCAATGAGGTATGGCTTTTGGATAGTGGTTGCAATACCCACATGCCTAAGAAAAAATATGTTTTTCAAAGCTAAATGAATATGAAAAATATAAAGTACTCTTAGGAGATTATAAACTAGTTTATGTTGAAGGAAAATGAGAAAATTACAGTAAAAGCAAAGAAAACTAAAGTCAAAAATATTAATTATGTCTTATATGTTCTTGCTTTGGCACATAATATGTTGACTGTGGGACAACTAATGTAAAAGTGATATCATGTTGTTTTAATAAAAATGAAGGCATCATATATGATAAAGGAAATCATAATCAAATTATAGCCAAAGTTAATATGCTACCAAATATTTCTTTTGCTTTAGAATTACCTTGTGCAGTTGGCTATCATAATGATTATTGGTTATGGAATATGAGATATGGACATCTAAAAATGCAAGGCTTAAAGCTAAGAGGCTTTCCTCTTATTGATCATGTTGATCAAGCTTGTGAAGGACTTGGTTTTGGCAAGATGCATAGAGACTCATTTCCCGTAGGTAAATATTGGAGAGAGAAAAACTATTGGAGTTAATACATGCAACTATATGTGGTCTTATGAAAACCTTATCACTCAAAAAAAAAATTACTTTATTATTTTTGTTGATGATTTTAGTAGAAAAACATGAGTGTATTTCATTAAACAAAATTGTGATGGCTTTGTTATTTTTCAACAATTTAAAGCTAATGTTGAGAAGAAAAGTTGTTATGTCTAAAACAAATTATGCACATATACATGGGGATAATTTACATCTAATGAGTTTAATAATTATTTCAAAAAGAATTCCTTTCACAACCAATTGGAAACAAGCTATACTCCCAAACAGAATGGTGTGCCAGAACGTAAGAATCAAACATTTGTTGAAATGACCAGAAGCATGTTGAAAGGTAAAATTATTCCAAAATCATTTTGGGTTGAACCTATAGCTAAATCTGTTTATTTGCTTAATAGATTTCCAACTAGAAGTGTGCAAAACATGACTTCATATGAGCCTTGGAGTAAAATAAAACCTTGTGTTGCCTATTTGAAAGTATTTGGTTGAACTACTTATGCTCATGTTCCCACTTAAACAAGAAAAATGCTTGATGATAAAAAAGTGTGAAATGCATTTTTATTGGTTATTGTGAGGAGAAAAAGGATTATATATTGTATAATCCACAAACTAAAAAATTGTTTGCTAGCCATGATGTGTGTTTTGATGAAAAGAAGAATGGCATTGGATTCAAGGAGTGCAACAATAAAATCCAAGAATTATTATCAAGAATATGAATCCTCTATTTTTGAAAATCCAAGTAGATGTCAAAGTACTTCTCATACTACATCCACTCCATCATCTTCTTCAAATTCAAGTAATGTTTAAAATCAAACTCCTTCTCCAAGAAAGGTAAGATATTTAAAATAAAATTGTGGATATTCTAACTTTGCTTTGATGTATCAAATTGAAGCAGTGCGAATATCTTTTAAGGATGTAGTAAAATATGAAGCATGGTGTAAAGCAATGGATGAAGAGATTATAGTGATTAAAATAAATGAAACGTGAGAGCTTATTGATTCTCCTACTAAAATGGAATCCATTGGTGTAAAATGAGTATACAAAATATGCGACTAATGGGTACATACAAAAACACAAACCGAGGTTATTGGCAAAGGGGTTTTCTCATCAACTAGGTACAGAATATATATTCAAACATATGCTCTTATTGCAAGGATAAATACAATCTAAATTCTCTTAGCACTCTCCACACAATATAATTGGTTGGTTTATATGTTTCATGTGAAATCAACATTTTTAAATGGTATTTTAAAAGAAATCTATGTTCAGCAACCTCAAGGATATGAAAGTACAACCAATGAACACAAATTTTACAAGTTAGGAAAATATCTTTATGGTATTAAACAAGCTCCAAGAGAATGGTACAATGGGCCCATGTACTTGTTTTCTAAAAAGTGGGTTAAAGAGAAGTGAAAGTTAAGCCACATTATATACCAAGTTAAATGATACTAATGATATAATTATTGTTTGTTTATATGTAGATGAAGTGATATACACATCCTCATGTAATGTCTTAGCTGAGGAGTTTAGAGAGGCTATGATGTATGAATTTGAAATAAAAGATTTCGGTTTGATGCAATATTTTTATTGGCATATAAGTGAGGAAAATTATTGGTGGCATTTTTACTTCAGAAGAAAAATATGCTACAAATCTTCTTCACAAACGGAAAATGGAAAATAGTAAACCCATGATCACAACCATCCACACAAATGAAAAGTTGCCTATTGAAGATAGAGCAAAAAAAGTAAATGATAAATCCTATAGGGATTTGGTAGTTAGTCTCATGTATCTTATTGCTACTTGACCTTGGATTATGCAAGTTGTGGGTTTAATATCTAGATTCATGCAAAGTCCAAACAAAATTCATTTTGGAGCAGCAAAGAGAATTTTGAGGTATCTTTGTGGAACAAGAAAATTTGGTGTTTGGTATACTTCAATTGATAATTTTGGCTTAGTTGGTTATATAGATAGTGATTCAAATGGATTTTTTGAAGATAAAATAAGTACTTTAGGATATCTTTTCAGCCTAGTTTCAGGTGCAATATCATGGTATTGAAAGAAACAATCATATGCTTCATTATATTCTACTGAGGTATAGTATGAAGAGAATCTTGGTAGATTTTAAGAAAAAAGAAAAGGATGCCACAATTATTTATTGTGATAACATGTCTACATTTTCCATTAGTTTCAGCCTAGTTTCAGGTGCAATATCATGGTATTGAAAGAAACAATCATATGCTTCATTATATTCTATAGAGGTATAGTATGAAGAGAATCTTGGTAGATTTTAAGAAAAAAGAAAAGGATGCCACAATTATTTATTGTGATAACATGTCTACATTTTCCATTAGTAAAAATCCAGTGTTCTATAGTTGCACCAAACATATTGATATGAAATATCACTTCACAATAGATCGAGTGGAAAAAGGTGAAATTGAAATGAAATATTGTAGCACAAATGATCAACTAGCTAATATTTTCCCCAAAGAATTACCAAGAGACAAGTTCTCTTACATAAGGAAGAGAAATCACTTGCTTAAGCATTAAGGGGGAGTGTTGAATTTAATGCTTAAATTATAATTTCAATGTGTAATTGTCGAAAGATGTAAACAAAAAATTAACAGGTTGTAGAATGAATAATTTAATTAATCATATTTAGACAACTAATTAACCAGGATTAGTTCCATCTTATTAGTAGTGTTTTTTACAGTTATAGAAATATTTGGCCTATATATGAATGTATTCATGCTTCAATAATATAAGAAATGGGAAGTATAATCTCAAGCGTTGAGTTCTTTATTATCTGGTTGTAATCTTCATTGTGTTTACTATGTTTCTTTTGAATTTATCTATGATTAGTTCAATGCTTCAACTAGAACAATGTCGTTCCTCGACCTTTTGTTATAGTTTATGCAGACTCTTGTATTTTTTAAATCCTATTGTAGATATGATACAATAGTGAGTACACAAAAGATCATGCGCATTCAGGCATATGATGTACAATTGATAGAATATGTAGTAGAAAATGATTGGATCAGTGACTATGCAATGCATTCTCATAGCAGTATGGACCCATTGTGTGTTCACACGATGTAAAATTTCCTTTTGAATAATTGAATTCCTCTTTATTTCTAAAGTTCAAATTTTCTAATATATTAGATTGTGCATAACCTTATCACTTATTTGGTTCCTTTTGAATTTGATTTTTTTTCCTACCTTAATATTTCAAATACTTGCAAACTTCATGCTCCCCATTTCAATTAAAATTTTGATTGTATAGGCCTTGAGGGATGTATTCCTTTATAATGGCACACTTTATTATTGGTAGTTGGTTCTCTTAGATGGTATTGAATAATATATTCAAAAATAAAAAAATGTAATCCTTCACTATGTTCCAAGGTAGATTTGTGGTTGTTGAGATATTAGCAATCTACAACAAACATAACAAGGTTACCGTATTTATGTTCATTTCTCACCTCTATTTTCCTAACATTTAGTCAATTTTATAGTTCATTTTTATAGGAGCAATTGAAGGATTGGGAAAATATAATTTATGGGTGTGTGCAAGCTGATGAGGGTCTCTTTTGACGCGTTAGCTGCAATAGAAAACTGAAAAAATAGGCATCCATCAACTTACATGGATATTTTGAAACATTTACACAATGAATCTTGCGATGAGTAAAAAAAAAGAAATGTAGAAAATGGAATGACGTTTCCAAATATATAATTTTTTTTTATTGAAAATTCTCTTAACTATCTAAAGTTAGATATTTTTTAATGGGCACTTTTTATTTTTGGGACAAATTATAAGGCATATGTTTTTGTGAGTGCATCCTGTGAGTGATTAAATGATGGAATAAACTTACAAAAACCGGTAGAAATATAGAGAACATATAGTACTAGTGCACAACTATTTTTCCAATAATAAAATTAATTTTTTTAATTTTTTTTTAATTATCTAAGCGATCAAACCTTGAAAACGATATGTCAATTGTGGGTGCAACGTTTGAATGTCTTAATGCAATTATTTGGAAATGGGTTTTCTATAGCATATAGAGGTCAGTGTTCTTTAGTGCACCATACAATTTTTTTTCAAAATGGTTGAGAAAAAAAAAAAAGATATGGACGAAACACTAATAGTGTGTTTTTTGAGTCGAGGAGTGATGACAGAAGATAAATAAGAAAAAAATAGAAAAAATTATATATTCTTGTTAAAATTTACATATTTGGAATATACAAAAAGAACAATATCTGTTTCTAAAACTTCACAAAAAATGGAGGTGTGCAACATACTATAACCAATGGCTAAACACGAGCATATTGAAAATTTGGATATAATGCTCGATTAGCAATGGTTTATCATAGTTCAAGGCATAGGCATGTTGAATCTGAAGCATACACATAGGCATAAGAATTCCACGCCAGCATCGGTGGAGGCTCGGCCTTATCATTTAGAGGGAATACATTTTTGAATTTAAACAAAATGGGAGCGCATTTTATTGAAGCAAAATGGGAATGCATTTTATTGAAGAAAAATGGGTGCATGTTTTATTGAAACAAAATTCCTGCGCATTTTATTGAAGCACAACGCACGCGCTTTTTTAAATACTACAATGAGTGTTTTTTTTTCAATTATACCAATACTTTTTTTATTTTATGCCCCCCCCACTCCCCTCTTCCCCCTAACTCTTACTAACCCCCCCTCCTCCTCTCCCTACCTCTAAGC